>MU194648.1:0-15649 GCA_016904865.1 Pissodes strobi | reverse complement strand
AATGTTTGTCCAAAATGTACATTAAATCATAATAAAAAAGAAAGAAAAACTATCTATGGGGTGAAGATCTTACAGATATTTTGATCATATATAGTGCAGTGCTTTAAATGTTACAAGTTTGGCCATATGGCAAAATATGCAAATCAGAGAAAAATGTTTGTCCAAAATGTACATTAAATCATAGAAATTACATATGTCAGGCTCAGCAAACTCTGTACCAACTGTAAGTATGCAGCAGATGTATTGAAAATGCCAAATAGTGGTTACACTCATCTTGAATTTGACAAAAATTGCCAAATATATAGAAAACCCCAAGTACATATTACATCAAAAATTACGGACCATACTATATTGACTGTTGATATAATACAAAACAGCAATGATAAAGAAACTATTTCTATATATTATAGACACCAATCTAGATAATTTGAAGTCTCAAATATATTTAATGGATACAGAATTATACAGAAAGTGTACAGACATAGACACACTAGCAGATAAATTGGTAGAATCCATATAAATATTGCTGAATAGATTTGCTCCTATAAAAGAAAAAATTATCAAAAAACAATGGGCTGATAAAAAAAACGGTGGGCACTGCATATTGATTTAAATATGAAAAGAAGATAACAATTATATCAAAGAGCTATAATAACCAAGAGCAATGATGATTTTAATGAATATCAACAAAATAAGATAATAGTGATTAGATAGCATAATAGTATATTATGATATAAGTGTATAAGAGGGCCTTTAAAGCACGCGCGACATATTTCAAAACACGACGCGCAGCGGAGTGTTTTGTAAGTCGCAAGGGCTTTAAAGGCATCTTATACACGTATATCATACGCTATTTTTTATTACGAATGCATCATAATCTCAAAAATGTTTTAAATATTAAACTTAAGGGATATATTGACGAATATATTAATCTGTCACATTTGACATGATCAAATGTTTCTATAGCAACCTTTGAAAAAGTAGGCGCATCATAAACATCATTTTATGCACGCTGCAGCGTGCGATAATCGTTGATTATGATGCATGCGTAATAAAAAAGTACTTATTATAATTAAAAATAGATCTAAATAAAAATAATTCGACAGAAATGTGGAAAACCCTTAAAAAATTAGCAGGAGGATAAGAAAAAAATAATAGAACAGTTATATACTTTGAAGGTAATATTGAGAGAGAGGAGAGTATTATAGCACAAAAATTTAATGGCTACTTCATAAAAAGTATCGAAGAGATAACCATGAAGATAAGTAACCAGAACATTATGAACATAGTAGGAATATTAGAACGCTGTGACACAAGTATAGAAAAATTTAGATCAGTCTCATTAACGGAATTATAGACCACGGTTAAGAACCTAGAAAAGAAAAATAGTAGTGTAGTTGGCATATCAACATATATACATCAAAATGCATTTGAAATTACTGGTGATAGATTTTTAGTTCATAAATAGTAATATGGAATATGGAAGATTTCCGAAAATCTGGAGAAAGTCTACAACATAGGCTTCCCCTTTAGTTATATGTCTATGGTCTACACTCATCCCCATAGAAAAGAAAACAAATACATCAAAAGTGAGGAATTTCGACCTATCAATAAAAAGTTACTAAATATTATAAATAATAAACAATTTATAGAATATTTTGAAATAAACACACCTGCCCGCCTGACTACCAGGCAGGCCTCTCAAAAAATAATTCCTGGGAGAAAAGTGCTTTATATGAAAAAATTATACAGTGTGTCCAAAAAAGTTTGCAACATATGGGAAACTTTTTTATTATTGGTTTCTCAGAAAATTTTATTCTTGATAAAAGTTGGTGCTTGCCCTAAAACAGTAAATGAGTATTTCAAATTTTTCGTTTTGCTTTTAGTTCGGGCGCAAATGTCATTTTTCCGAAATCGCGTCAACAGTAAAGTACCTTAATTTATAAAGATACAGCAAAATCTTATAAGGAAAAGTTCTTCCAAATTAAAAAAGTAATCTAAATATGAAATTTGAGTTAAGTACATCATCTTTTATTTTTTCTTTTTTTTTCTCGATTTTTTCTTAAACGTTACGCCACTGGAGAATGTTTTGTTCTTTTGTTATTAGTATACTTGCCAAGTAACTTCAAAATTTATTTAAGATAGAAATTAGTTACATAGTTGCATAATGTTGCAGTTTTTCCAGAGATAATAGCCAGTTTAGGTATCAGTGTGTTGCAAACACATTTAAACACTTTTGATTCAAAATTTTTTTCACTCAAAATCATGAATAGACCCAACTCTTTTCATTTCATGTAAAACAATTAATAATTTATTTATCTTTTGCACCCGATGAGTAAAATATGCCCAAGTATCCTAAAAAGCCATATGAAATATTTAGTCTTGAAGAGTAGGCCATGCATTTGGAATAAAAACAAATAAATAGCAAAAATTTTACTTCGCTCTGACATATGAAATTAATTATTATTGAGTCAGTCATTCCAATTACTGTATTTTGTAATAATTATTGTGGACAATTATTTTGGACCAAAATTGTTTAAATTTTTTTGCAACACACTGATACCTAAACTGGCTTTTATCTCTGTAAAAACTGAAACATTATGCAACTATGTCACTAATGTCTACTTTAAATAAATTTTGAAGTTGCTTGGCAAGTATACTAATAACAAAAGAACAAAGCATTCACCGATGGCGTAACGTTTGAGAAAAAAATCGAGAAAAAAAGGGAAATTAAGAATTGATGTACTTAACTCAAATTTCATATTTAGACTACTTTTTTAATTTGGAAGAACTTTTCCTTATAAGATTTTGCTGTATCTTTATAAATTAAGGTACTTTACTCTTGACGCGATTTCGGAAAAATGACATTTGCGTCCGCACTAAAAGCAGTACGTAAAATTTGAAAAACTGGTTTACTGTTTTGGGACAAGCACCAACTTTTATGAAGAATAAAATTTTCTGAGAATCCAATAATAAAGAAGTTTCCCATATGTTGCATACTTTTTTGGACACACTGTATAGGGATGATCTTTCTAGATTTTCGCAGGGGCTTTGAGGCCATAGAGAGGTGTATACTACTAGAAAAATTTATAATTGCTATTTAAGATGTTGTGCTCAAATAGTTTAATTTATCATATCATACTCAATAAACAAGATTTTTAAATAATACATCAGTGCAGAAAGAAAGTCTATTTGAAGTTCCCCAAGTGACAGTGTTGCGATCTAATCTGTTTATTTATTACATTAATGACATTAGCTGCTTACGAACAGACCGTTTTCTGACCTAACCTGAAGATAGTTACTGACCTGAGCTAAGTTGTTGATCGTCATATACGTATTATTTACGTATATGTTGATCGTAAAGTCCAACTTTCAAGATTTTTCCCATACCTGTCAAGTTACGAGTCACGTCACGTTTATTCACAAATGACAGAAACATTTTTAGTTTCGAAATGAGTTTCGACTGGCCTGTTGCAGTGTATTCAAATATATTACAAGAATATTAGATATCTGAGTGTATTGTATAATAATATCATTGTCATAGAATAGCCTTCAATAAATGGTACGTTCCATCCACCGAATTTTCTACTTAGCATTTCCTCGTTTATTTTAAAATTAATTTTCAATTCATTCATTTTGTCTAGGTTTGTGGCTTTACGCCTTACTTCTCAGTTCTCAGCATATATTAATATATTATGTATCCTAAGCAATTGCCAGCTTGAATGCCTGATGCTTGATTATTTGGACCATATTAAATAAATAAACATAACCGCAATAGAAATTATTAAACGTCAAAAATTCAAAATCGCCGTATATCCCGCCAACTAAGTTCAGAAATTTAGCTCAGTCGAAATTCAGGGTGCCTTAGCTGGGGTAAGGGGGGAGGACGGATTCTAACTTAGTTCTATCAGATCGTACGCGCAACTCAGTAGTTTTCTTAAAGTTAGGTCAGAAAATTGCCTGTTCGTAAGCAGCTATTGTCAAAAACGCAAAAAGCGTAAAATTCAGTTTTTTGCTGACGTTACCTTATTGTATTTAATGGGTCAAGATGGTGAAGCAGTTGGGCAGACTATAAATGAGGAGCTACAGGTGCTTTATAAATGACTGATACAAAATCAAATAAAGAAAAAACTAAATGTATGATAATTAAGAGCAATTTAAGGCTATATCAACTAAGAGCCACAAATTAACTTTAATAAATAACCAAAGTATATCAATCAACCAATCAATCAATATTATCTTTATTTCCAGAACAGGTAATGGCAGAGTACAAATAATCACGAGTAGAGTCACTCAGCAAAATCGTTTTGATATTTTTGCATCAAATGCAAAAGCTACCGCACACCTACAGAAAGGTATAAATCCCCGAGCAGTCTGTCGGGAGAGATTTCAAAAGTATTCGCTGATGCAAAATTATTTCCTCGGTTATTAATTCAACGCGACCCGACAGTTCACACTCTCAGGGTGTTTGCACACTGACTGTAGACTTTTTTTTAGTGTTTTATCTATGCTGTAGACTGTCCCTCGTAGCCGAGCCACCGCAGGCTACGAACCAGATTGATTCGGATTCGCTCCGACGCCAAACACTGTCGGCGAAATTGAAAATTTGTCTCCAGTGACCCTACCGTATATTTATTTATAACGTGGTTATGGCAAGTATTTGGGTGTTACAGTGGATGGTCATTTAACATTTTCTAAACATGCAGATTAGGTAACTAATAAAACTTCAAAGAAAATAAAGCTACTTAACAGAATGAGTACATATCTTAGTGGACGATCAAAAGTACTAATGTATAAGTCAATTATATTACCACACTTGATCTACATCTATACTGGTTTTGTTAAACATGGCAGAGAAAAGTAAACTTCAAAAAAGCAGAATCAAGCCACGTGTGCTGTTATAGGGTGTAATTATTATACAAGTATTGAGACCTTGTTAAAAACAACAGGATTATTGAGTGTTAAATAAACATTATTTCTCAATACAATGAGTTATATATAAAATAAAACACAGTTTGCTTCCTGAACATTTATTGAAAAACAGTAGACATATAAAATAACTGTCCAACCAGAACCAGAGAGGTCTTTTATGTTTCTTTTATATTTTCCACAACGGATTTGTTCAATACAATAATTTGCCTCATAGTGTGAAGAATTAAAATAATCCAAATTTTTAAGAGAAGATGCAAAAATAATATTAACTTATATCCACATTTTATTGTTGGAATGATTTTATGAAACTAATCGAAATTAATTAATTGTAATTGTTGGCTATTATCATACGTATTT
This sequence comes from Pissodes strobi, assembly GCA_016904865.1. Taxonomy (NCBI): domain Eukaryota; kingdom Metazoa; phylum Arthropoda; class Insecta; order Coleoptera; family Curculionidae; genus Pissodes; species Pissodes strobi. The sequence goes on along the minus strand of MU194648.1, from coordinate 10,360 downwards.
TATTCCGTGAGTAAATTTGAATTTCGTATCGAAGCCTTGTTTCATTCGTCTCCAAAATTAGACCAATATTTTTTAACAATTAACATTTTAACTAAACATAACTTTTAAAGCAGCATTACAATTTTAACATTTTACCCTGTACAGCAACTGGAAAATGCCTTAGCAACCATAATAATCTAGCCGCCCTGCATAAACTATGTTCATCACATTATGTGATTAACCGATCTATCGAAAAAGATGGGAATTTTAATTATGGAAAAACGGTTTCGATTACTTGCCTGAATTTTTGATAGGTTGTAGATCTTGATGATTTTCATAATCATATTTAACAGAAAATAGGTGATTTTAATTTTTTTTGCGTGATTTAAGTCGGAATTGATAAATTAAATTGAATTTTAGAAGGGGTAATATCATCTGAAAAGCCATGTTGGGATGAAGCTTGATTTACTTTAAGAAATTTTGCAAGAAATATACAGAACGAAATAAATAGTGGAATAAATAAATTGCTATTAAAGACTTTGATTTATGTTAATACTAATCATGTTGACCATCAAGATTTAAACAATATAGTCATACAAAATTACAAAGACTCACTGCAATCTAAGACGAGACCAAGGCAAAACACAATGATAGATGCTGACAAAATAATCAATATCTTAGAAAATAAAATAATTTCTATATTCGATTCGATTGAGTTCAGCTGGTCACTCAAGTAACAGCTGGAGTGTAATCCAGACAATTATCTACAAGTAGAGATAGCATGCTTTTCAGAATGGGCGATAATCAAGAAAACAGTAGTAGCTCGCGGTTTTATTTTCAAGGAACAAAATTGCTGAGCTGATACTTTTCAGTTTCGCGACATTTTATTGTTAACTGAACATTCACTTCATTGAAACGAATTAATTTTCGTAGAGCAATATAGGTCATCTTAAAATATTGCCACAAGAAGTTACAATTATTTTAATAAAATCAGATTTTAATGAACTTCATCAGTTCAATAAGATGAATAATTTCGATAGTATACATGAGTGTGGAAGAAGAATATGAATTTTTTATTTGTGTATGCAAGCTCAATCTATACCTTATATGTCTTTATCAACCACCATCATGTATAGTGAATGACTTTTTATAGAGACTAGAGTTGTTGTTATCAGAACTGTGTCCTAGGTTTAATATAATTTTGACGAGGGGTTTTAATATTAATTACGCAAATAGAGATTATCCATACACTGTTGAATTACAAATTTTGTTAATCTCATATATAAGCTCCCAAAAGACTTAGAGACTGTTAATTCACAATGATAGATTATGTTTGCTCAGGAGTAAATTATAATATTGAAAATATAAACAAAAATTAAAATATTACAATTTTAGTGAACAGTATTTTACTACTAAATCTTATCTTAGTGATCGCACTCAACTTGTGAGGGTTGATGAGGTGTTATCTGCTGAAAGGCGTGTCAACTTTGGAGTCATGACGTCCCTCAGGGCCCAGTTTTAAGCGCTACCTTATTTTTATTTGACATAAATGATTTGCCATTGATGGAGGGACCCTTTAAGTATACTATTTTTGCTGATGACACAATAACTCTACGGTTTACAGATTTGAATATCATTGAGATGGATGCTATGGGCACAGAATAGCCATATTCTGTGCTATGGGTGCGCAACCGACAGTCAAAGAGTGGTGTAACGCCAACAAGCTTATGTTAAACAAGGACATGAGCCACAAGGATGTCATGGCTTATGGTGTTATTATTTGGGGTAGAGCGCCGGCAGCAGCCAGAATTTTCGGCCTCCTAAGTGTTCTGAAATATGGGGATGACTGTAGGTTAGCCTTCAGAAATATATATTTTTTAAATTTTCCATATCTTTACATACTTGAGTGTGTAACTTACATCAAGAACCACGACGATTAATTTTTAACTCATGCAGGCACCCACGATTATGGCACTAGATCACGCTATAATTTGGTTCTCCCCTATTGCCGACTGGGAAAGTGCCAGAGTCATCCAAATTTTATAGCTACAAAACTCTTTAATAGAATACCACAAAATATTAGACAGCTACCGTTACGTTTCTTTAGGGCTAGGGTTGACGTTCTTGTTGAACGGCGCTTTTTACAGGGTTAAAGAATTTCTGGACTGGAACATATATATTATTATAAAAATGTATTATTCTTTCAAGGCTCAATTTTAATTTGCTGTAATTTTAACCTGTTATAATGTTTTTAATGTAGTATTTTGTTGGTTCTTTTTTTTTAGTGTATCTTAGTGTATAGTTACTTATGTTAAATTTTATTTATGTCCAGCCCTTTATATATGTATTATGAACCTTGTTATGAACATAAAACAGCTATTCCTATTAAGTATACAACTAAATAAATTTAACTGACTAAATTAAAAACATTTTTAAAAATGGGCCCCATGGCAGTTATTAATACAATCTATTTTTAATGTTTCAACGAAATGGCTTTTTTGAAAATATTTTAAAATAAGTAGATATGTAATATTCAGGGTCTTAAGGCAGTTGTATAATAGTATATTACCTACATAACGAGAATGGTAAGTAGCATATTAGAAATGAGAATTACCATTCAAGTAGTGTACTATATTTTTTCTACGACTATTTTTAAAATGCCGGGTGGTGTATTGTTTGTTTTAAATAATGGAATTATCAACATACTTAATTTATAGATTATAGTTATTAATATTAATTAAGCAAACTAAATCTAATGAAATATAAATTCGTTTAAACCAAATATATATAAATTCTGAATTTAATTAAATTTGATATTAAATAATTAGGAATTATTTATTATCATAATTGTTATTAAAGTTAATAGTAAAATTTGTACAATTTTTTATTAGGTACAAAAGGAGCCGTTGATTTTTCAGATACATTATATTTCATGAAATACTTGATTGTGTTTCATTGTAGAGTTAGATGGTAAATTATTGCCGATAGATTGCAATATTCTTTCAGAAGTTGTTGTTTTCTTCGCAATGGATTTATGTTTATTTATCCTTTAGATACAGTAGAAAGTTTCCATCCACCAAGTCTCTTCAGCGCTATTTAAAATCCAGCTTTTAGTCACCTCCTGCGTTGACCAGAATTGTAGCGGATGGCCTTCTGAAGGACATCCGTACTGGTGTACGAAGCGGCATTGGTCACTTTTAAGTACTTTGCAATATTTTTGCAGAGAACTCTCGCGCTTTGAGCGGTTTAAAGGCTAATTTGATTGACACACCATGCATTATAACGCACGACTGTGCATAGTATTCTTTACACATAGTTGGGTGTAAGAATGGGTTTACTTATTGAGTAAACTGTACATAAGAGAATGTTTACTAATATAAGAGTATAAAAAATGTATTAGATTCCTAATCAAAAAATAGACATAAAAATGCGAACTCACCGAAAACTATCTGGATTTACTTTATAAGATCTGTGGTGAAGCACACCATAATCTTCTGCTTCTGGTAACATTTTCTAAACTATTTTTAAAAACAGCTCTAATTTATACGGATTATATGATATTGCAGGAGACTGAATATCCCACTCACTACCCGAAAGAAGCACTAAAATAATATTAGATGCCCTTAACTATTGATTTTTTGTGGAAAGGAGAATGAATCATGCCTAAAAAAGCCAATGAGTGTTTTTATACCAGCTAACGACCTAATTCGTATCAAATCTTAATTTAGATCATTCACAGATTATATTATTTCTTTTTTAAACTACATATATTTATTTATTTATGTTCCGGTATTCCCCAAAAAAGTCCTACTTTTATTTACTACTTTGCTTTGCTTATAATTATACAACTACCAATACATTTCATGTGACGTATGACAACAGATCTTTAGATCTGTTCATATGTGCCATCACAGACACTTCGCATAACACCGTAGCATAAGAGCATAAGGGTTTTCGACCAATCACAGGCGATATGTCGAACGCCATATAACTTTTGCATAAGAATTATCGATAAGAATGAATACTTACGGAGGTTGTGCTTAGGGATGCACAAAATTTCAAAAACATCGATGTATCGAATATCGATATATCGAATACTAAAGCATCGATGTGTAAAAAATATCGCTTCCTAACCATCGATACATCGAAAATATTGGTCAAATTTCATCGATGTATCGTAAAAAATAAAAAAATATTACTTAAGCTTATCTACATTCTACATAATAATCATAATAATTATCATCTATCATATACATATATCTTGTAAATATTTAAGCCAACTCGACAGTCAGATTCATACATGCACATAGCGACTACTCTTCACTTAATAAAAGGAACAGGCTAATTAAACGATAACACGTATATAAAAGTTAAATATAAATAATATTCTGAGGATGAGGAACCACCGGATAAAAGAATCAGCGAATACAGTTGCGACTTCTTTGATGTTTTACCTCAACTAAGCTGGCAATGATGGCATGGTCTTTTTAAGTTGTGAATGGTGCGAACTATTCGCGAAAACAATTTATCAAGAGATGGCAGATGGATCTGTAAGCTGTTTGTTTTACAACGGCGGATGTTTGTTTTAATTAATAAACTAATAAATTTGTCAATATAGCTAATTCTAATTAAAAGCACTGTAAATCATAATTTAACGTAAAAAAATTGAATAACAGAACAAGTTTGTAAAAACTAGAGGAAAACAATGCCAAAATCGTTGTTTTATTCGGATCCTATAGATGGCGATACTGGTAGTGGTTCTTGGGTACTGTGCCTTAAAGCCACTGTATTTTCGCCCTTATATATATTTATCTATGACTGTATTCTTGGAAGATTACGAGAGCACAAAGTTTTCGGTCTCTCGTTCGTGTTTGTGAATGTGACGTAATAGTTATAGATGAAAAGAAGACGAAACGTAAACTGAGTAACTGTGCCATTGCGCGTAACTATCGCGTTGTGATGTATCCATCGATATATCGACGATATATCGTATATTGTTATCACATATATCGATGTACGATAATATCGACTTAAAATCCATCGATGCCTAAATATCGATATTTAAGTGTCGATATATCGATATTTTCGATGTATCGGAATATATCGTGCATCCCTAGACTTGTGCTATGAGTGGCCAATTATACACTCTTGTTTTAGTCATATGTCTGTTCGTTATATCGGCTGTGATTGGTCGAAAACCCTTATGCTCTTATGCTACGGTGTTATGCGAAGTGTCTGTGATGGCCTTATGACCATTGTCTTTATAAGAAAAAACAAAGGTATGACCTATCCAATAGACGTTTTCTTTCGATCAGCCACTCTCAAGACCGGTACACATCGGTGTTCAATATAGACGCTTTCTTTCATTTCGGACTCACCAATAATGCCAGTATTACCAGTGGACGTTATCCGTACCATATTAGTGGGCTTCAGAGTTACGCGCGCACACCCTCTCTTTAAGGTTAGCGAATTGCTGTCAACTGGTCTGGTAGCTTTTAGTGGTTGGATGCTGTGTCTGCGATACGGCGGCTCGGGATCTATTCCAGTAGCAAGACATGTTTTTTTATTTTTTATGTTATGTGTAAAAACTTTTTTCTTAATTTTGGGCATACCTTGGGTTAGCATTGATTAGTTTCCCTTGGTTGCTCCCTCGTCGCGAGCGTAGGGCCATGCGTGAAGTGTAATTTTGGACATTTTCGTCAACAATGTAATGCGCGCGCAACTCTGAAACCCTTTGAAGTAGTAAGTACAACACGGCACATAGTTGTTACACAGCTTACCAAACAATCAGCTATCCAACTCTTAAAACTGTAACGCTATGCGCATTTCCTCGCGCAGACCACCATTTTGGGTTAAAATCTATCAAATTCGATAGATGTTGCTCCAGGATCCAAGAATGTTTACATTTGAGATGTCATATTTTCACTTTTCGGATGGCCCACCGCTCGCTTCGCTCGCTACGGGGTCACAAGAAAAGGAAACTGACCAAGTGTTAACCCAAACTAACCCAAAATCAAGAAAAACTGTTTAGAATAAAAAAGCAACGGGATTTGAACCCGGCCCGCGATTGAGATCCAACCATCTAGACCACTCGATCACGAGAGTTCTGGTGACAAACTGATTGCATCACGAAGACATGGCGCGAATGCATAAGTTTGGCAACATTCTTGGATCGGGGGCATTAAGTATATGATCGGGGGCTACAATTAGCTTATCGATATCGTGTCAGGACTGTCAAGGTCAAGATTGTCAAACTTAAACAATAAATAAAATAGGGAAGAAAAGTCCGAATGTAAAATGAAAACAATACACAAGTAAATAAATCTCGTCTATCCTCTGATATAGAATAGGTATTCGTATATAAACAGATTTTTACTGCTATTTTGTGTAAGCCTTAAAACTATACAATTAACGAAATGCGGAGACCGAACCTTCAAATCATCCAGATAATGTAGAGGTAGACTGCCTATATAAATAACTTTGTTTTTAACCAAATATGATCAAGTTTGAAGTTTAATTTTCTCTTGTAGGAGTGGAAAATAAACAGCTGCTATGGCTAGTCCGTTAAGAATTTATCCAACTGTCGAAGAGTGTCAGATAAAAAGAAAGGTGATTTGTCCTGTAGAAGACTGCTACCAAAATTTCACTTCGGAGTCAAATTTGAATCTTCATTTGTCAAAAACACATAAAACTATGGAACTGAAGAGCAGTTCTGTTGAAAAGTGGTATTTTTGTCCAGAAATTAAATGCCCTTGGAGAAGTACCAAACATTTTAGACATATGAAAAATTTAAGACAGCACTATTTGAAAATGCATGTGGTAAAAATGTATAGCTGTGTTTTGTGTCGTAGATTCTTTCCTACTGAATTACTGTTAACAAAGCATAGGAACTATTGTGATATATCATTTAGCTGTCTTGATTGTGACGCTTCCTATGGATCTTATGACACTCTGAAAACCCATTGCAGGAGAAAGAAACACAGACTTTTAAATAAAAGAGATTACAAAGTTAGACACACTTTAAACCAAACTAAAAGTGAAATATGTTTGAGCATTGCTAAAAGCTTATTGCTTCCCAAGAAGTCCTCTAGTAATGAAATCCTAGGTGCACGTGACAGAAGTCTGACAGTGGATGAGAACAGTCAAATCTATATGGTGAAACCAATATTGGAAACTAAAGCAACCCAAATTAACCAAAACTTGGTAAAGCATGTAACTCAGCATACACAGACAGGATCAAAGAGCCATGTTTTTTCAGTGGAGACTCAAACCGTAGAAAATATTAAGTCAAAACTAGATAGTATTGAAGACAATTGTAAGAATATGAACACACAAACAGATGTTGTGGAGTCTAGAGAAACTTCATGTAACACATCATTTGATATAGGTGATACTGAGTTTACACTGAAAAATTATACTGAGAAAAATACTTCCGGTACACAAACAAATTGGTCATGTGAAGATATTTTTAATATTTCTACTACCACTCATGGATCATCAATACCTACTGATACATCAGATTTATTGTCTGACTCTTTAAGTAATTTTGATACCAATTTTTTCAACTGTAACTCAGAAACACAAACCGATTTAATGTTTGAAAATGATATTTTCAATTCGGACTATTATTCTAATATGTATACTCAAACTTGCGATGAGATACTTAGTGGTCTAAATGGTTTTACTGATATCCAAACACAAACGGTTTTACATGAAACACTAAGATCTGTAGAGAGCCAAACTCTGATGTCTAGAGCAGACAATCTTTGTCCAAATATTCTTAAAGATATTGTTCACTCTGAGACTCAAACAGATGCAGAATTTAGACAGATGTTAGAGATTATAAACTCTTGACTATAAAGATACTTTTTTGTTGGCTTTGTACATTATTTTAAAAAGGTTTTCCCCTATTGTTAATATTTGTTGTTTACTCATTGTTACTGTATTTGGTAAATTTAGTTAATATTCAATAACTGTGTACTTACCAAATTTTTGTCCAATAGAACTTAAAAAAAAAAAGTTAGTTTTATTTATGTACAGGGTGTTCGAAAAGATTTATTAACAGAGAATAACAAGCGATATAGATACTTAACTAAGTAGTGAGTTTTTATATAATCAATAATCATAACTATAAATTGAATTGTTTCATAATCCTCTCACTATAAGATATTTCTCTGGCAAACAGTAATCACATCAGCACAAAAACTAGGTAATTATATCATTTAAAAGACGAGCCATTAAAATAAAAAGTTTGCATGACTGCATCATAATATGTGAAAAAAGTTTTTGTAATGTACATATCGCAAACGAAATTTAAACAATAAAATATTGAAGTCTGGTATATTATTTATATTTTTAAACACAATAAATAGGGATATAGTCCCTAATCTGCTAACCCGTAACATTTTTTACTGATCCGTGCATATTGTGATAGCACAGAATTATATTATTTTATATGGAGGAAAAGTGATACTTTTCATGGCGCGCTCGTGTTTAACAGCCGAACGGAGTGAGGCTGGTAATAGAGAGCAAGTCATGAAAAGTAACTTTTCCTCCACATAAAATATGCTGTTTTTTCTTCAAATGTCGACAAATTAATGCAAAAACATCTCTTTTTAATAGTAATAATATCTAATTATTATTAAAGATGAGTTCGCAAGGCGGCTTAGACCACGGTCGTAGGTGGCCTTGCTTAGACTGGTGTCGGTGAATTTGTAACATAAAGCTGTCAGTGGACACTGTCAACAATAATTATTTTATAAGATTGCGTCTCCGATTGCGTTTTAATTCCGTATTGATAAGCAGTTATTGAGTAAGTTCGATTAAATAATAACCAATTTGTTCCTAAATTAGTGATTTTTAGAAATGCAGTCACAAATTGAGTGATAAATACAAATTTTTGTTTAATAAAACTTGAGTTGTTGACGCTTATTTTGTTGTCTGTTTGTATTGTATCTATGTTGCTATGACAACACTTTTACCTCCGCCGGCGGAAAAGTGAAAAGTAAAGCTCCGGCGGAGGAAAAATGAAACTTCACGGCCGCCTACACAGTCGAGTAATGACGGATTTACTGACGTTTGAAGAAAAAATATAGTTAACTATATTTTCTGTGGTGATAGTTAAAGTAGTTCTAAATGCTTCAATTTGTTTTCTAAATATTTCGCTCTACTCCAAAAATAATTTTGCATGGAAAACCTAATCCGGTAGTCTTATTGCTGATTGCGTGAAGTTAACAGTACTTTAAATTTCGCCCTTCCTTGATATACTTCTGACATGTTTATAATTTATTATTCCCTGTGTGTTGATATCAAAGACATTTAAATGTCTTTGGTTGATATAGTGCATAGAATACGATATATATTTCAGTTTGGCAACACTGCAATCATTTTTACATTCTGTCAATAACCTTATTATATGAAAAGTAGTGAATATTGTAAGGTCAAGTTTTCCAAGCAATTTTTACTTCTATAGAGAGCATAAGCTATCGATTAAAACTGAAAAAAAAAACTGAAAAGGTTGGGTTTATATTTACAAGAACCGTGCTTAAGATCACACGACAGAAGTGAAAACTTCAATAATGCGAGATTAATATTATGAAATCCAAGTATATTTTTTGTTTTATATTTTGACATTACTTGTTACAACTTCGATGTTTAAAATGAAAGTTTGCGCCGAAATCTCCCATAAAACTGGCAAAACCCTCTGCTTACCGTTTGTCCCAATTCTCCGATCATGATCCATTTACCCTGCTTCAAATCGTTTTTAAAGGAGAATTCAGGCAAATAAAACTACTTACTTATCACAAAAACTATAGCATTGATATGCTAAAACTAAAATTTTACCTCGGAATCTATATAAAATCCACCAGAAACAGCCTCCAATTACCAAAAAATTTCCACATTTTTGGGTGCTGACCCATTTTTCGGCTTCCAACCAGGGCTGGATTAAGGGCCCAAGGCGCCCTACACTAGATGGTCCTCGGCGATTTTTAGATTTTCCCTGAACCGTCTATTTTCGAAACAGAGAAACATTTAGAGTTTTTCTCCTAGAAATTCCCTATCGAACCATCATCTCAGTTTTTTTTATCTACATGACTTTTTCGGCCCCAGAATGACCCAAAGTCACTCCTTCCCTCTTATATTTGGTAATGTATAAAAATGCTACTGAATTCGCTTATTACTGACACCAGATATCCCTTAACGGATCTTGCTCATAGCGAATACGGAGCTAATATTAATGATAGGAAAATAGTAAAAACTATTATTCGATTAATAGTATATACTTCTATATACATTTCTTTACTGTGCAGCCCGGCCCCAGTTGCTGCATCCAAATATCCGCCGGGCCGCGCCACGGCTCGGGGGCTCTAGGCTCGGCGTA
>MU194647.1:262-17437 GCA_016904865.1 Pissodes strobi | reverse complement strand
TCCGAGGAGCTATTCACAAAAGAAATGATGCCTCGGATCAAGAGGAAGATGCTAAAAAGAAGGATCTTCCACATTAAAAGCTCAGAGTTCACAACTTTAAATTGTTATCACTTAAATATTTTATTAAAATCTTAATGATGTCACCTCTAGGGTTATACAACAGACTCGTTAGAGATATAGGAGTTTGGACATTATTTTTCACCAGTATTTCATAACAATTTGGTCTGATATTTTTACACTCAAATAGAAGATGTTGTAAGGTACCCAAATCCCCACACTCACACTCGGGGGTATCCCTGATAATTGGGTATATCAGTGTTTTTTTTCCATTGATACGGGATTCTTCCGCCATATAAACACAGGTTAAAGTGCTTTATTATTTCCTCCTTGCCCACTCTGGGGAGGTTTTTTATCATGGAATAATATATATTATCGAGGCCTGCAGCTGAGTCTTTTTTCCCTTGTATTGCAAAGTTTAGTTCTGTAAGTGTGATGGGCTTTTCTCTATTTACTGGAGGTCCCAATAAATTAAATTCGGGCTTCATACTTACCTAATCTAAATTAGTCAATATCTCCATTGCCGTATTTTCATTAGGTAATTTATTATTATTTTGATTAGTTACCTTAGAAAACCTTTTAACTGTTTTCCAGATTTTCTCTAAAGGGGTGGTACGATTCAAATTAGCACAGAAATTTTGAAAACTACTTTTTTTATTATTAAATATTTTTTTGACTTTAGCTATGGTCCTTTTTGCTTCAACGAAATTATCTAATGTGTGGTTCATCTTTAAAATTTTTATTGAATCTTTCCTTAATTGGAGTAGATTTGTCCAAGGGGTAAGTTTTTTGTTTATTCTTCCTGAATTTGGTCGTTTTGTTGGTATCGTTAGATCAGCTGTATCGTGAATAATGTACTCGAATTGGTCATAGTTCTGAGGTCTGTCCTCTAACATGGAAATTAATACCTTGTCGTGGTATGCCAACCAGTCTGCTTTATTTAAGTTTCTTTTATTTCTATATACGCATCCCGTTTGGTACAGATTTATTCTGATTTGGTGTCGTTAGTCTAGTTTCAGATCCGTCATTTAATATAGTTAGATTCAGTTTTAGTATAATATTATTAATCATTGTTCCATTATAGCTTGATATACTGCTTCCCAATACCGGATGTTGACCATTAAGGTCCCCCAGAATAATTTTTGAATGGTTAAATATTGAGATAAGGTCTTTTAATTCGTCACCATCTATTCTACTATTAGGAGGTATATAAATGTTAATTATTGTTAGGTTTTTTTTTGTGATTTTGATTGCTTGAACTTGTACATTGTGCGGTAGTGTATTTTATGATACATCTAAAGTAATAAAATCAATATTATTTTTGATTAAAAGAGCTATTCCGCTCCTTCCATCATTTCGATCTTCCCGTATTGTCTGATAACTGGAGATATAAAACTTGAAGGATTGTTTTAACCATGTTTGATTTAGGGCTATTATATCTAAATTATGTTTTTTTATTAAAATTTTTAGGTTAGTAAGATTGGAACATACACTTCGTATGTTCCATTGTAGGATATTCAGTTGTTTACCAGTCATCTTCCTCCCTTGGTTTGGGAGAGCATGACTCTCTATTTTCAATATTGTGTATATAATTTTGTACTAGCATTTTGTCTGTTATAGACATATTTTTTATTTTCTTGAAGAGCATGTTTTCGATATTATGTCTTTCAACTTGCGCACTCCAGCAATCGTCCAAATCCCCGTTAGACGACTGAGAGATCACTGTCGTTGGCGATTGATTTGTTTCAAACAAAGGTCCCGAAACATTTGTTCTTGTGGATTGCGGAAAAAGACATTGTCTAATGCTCTCCTTATTAAACCCAAGGATTGGAGGAGACGTTTTTCTTTTTTTATTCACTGTGGAGGCTTTTCCACTATAAGATGGAGTTAATTGTAGTATTTCTCTTTTTTTCATTTCATTAAACATTTGTCGGTTCTGCGATATTTGAGTAAAATTTGGTATCGAGTTATTATTTTTGTTTTTTAAACTTGGAAAATCGTCAGAATGGCGTATAAAAGCTCTATCCTTTTTACTTTTTGGCACATATTCATTTGCCTCAAAATATGATAAACGATCTAGCGACATGTAAATTCTAATCTGCTGTTGTCTAAGGAATTCTGGGCATTCTTTATTAATTGAAGAGTGTTCAACACTGTCACAATTTATACATTTTATTCCTAACTTACAATTCGATTCATGTGGCTCACTTCCGCATTGGCATGCACAAGCTCCCTGGTGAGCCAAGGTACCACATTTTTGACATTTTTCTTTGCCTCTGCATTGCTTCTTAGTGTGACCGTATAGTAAACATTGATAGCATTGCGTAACAGGCATAATTTATGGCTCTACTGTTGTTTCAAGTCCATATATATTAACTTTCTTAGGAATAGTTTTACCCTTGAAGACAAAGAGACATGTACCCGTAGGCACATAATCTACAGTTTTGTCCTCTTTATTTACCCTTCTGTTAAATCTTTTAACCTTAACTACATCTGTTATTGCTTCGGTATGTTCAATTATTTCTTCGTTAGTAAAATCCCTACAGATCCCTCTTACAATACCTTTACATGATACGTTATGCTCTGGAATATACATATTGTACCCCTTATTAATTAACTCTGTATTTTTTATAAACTCGTTTGCCGATTCCGGTTTGTTAAATTCAACAGTAATTTTGTTTCTGCCTTTTCTCATTGGCCCTTTTAAATCTTTTAATTTAAATTCAAACAGCATTTTAGCTAGCGACATTGGGTGTAGATTGCCTATGTTTTGATCTTTTGGTCCTTGAACTACGACCGAAAATGGTCGAATTTTTTTCGTATTTGAGAACATATTTTTCATTATCATTACAATTACTACCTTCTACTATGGTTATATTAGTGTCCATATGATGTGTCAAGTTGCTAGGGGGCCCAACGGACCCCTCCATTCAACTATCCACGTGTCGGTTATTTGCAACACACCTGGTAAAAACAATATCCAATCTCTAATCTATTAAAAAAAGAAATAAAAAAAAATCCCGGCCAAGAACCAAAAAACAGCAGAAAAAACAAATGTGGTTATAATCTAGCTGAATTCTACATTAAATACTCTGAGTTGTTAATGTGTATTGTTTTATAGATGGGTGCACTTTCACAAAGGAATTTATTAGTAATTTTGCTGAAAAACGCTTTCCAAATTTTCGATAGCCAGAAACGTCCGATCACGTCGGGAGCCGATCAAAAAGTCCTAAAAACATAATTCTTTAAGTTTACATATTTAAATAATGGTTTTAACAAACCACGTACTAACTAATTTAAAACAATTTCATTGTTCTTGAACCGGCACGTTATATTTAATTTTATAATTTTAATACAGCACGATTGGTAACAAATTTAGGATATAAAAGAAACGCATTTCTCTGAATAAAGACAGATTCAACCATTGTCTCTCAGTTCTACGACAATTTACTGTGCCCAAGCCTCTCCTTGGCCATAGCAGAGAATGAGGCTGCTCTCTGACAGTAAAATAAACCACTAACGCGCTAACGCCCTTACTGTCCCGCTGCTTAACTCAAACCGTAGTTAAGCAAGCGTAATCTTCAGGCACAGCCTGAACAATCGTAGTAATAGCTTTCAAGTATTGACATAATATAATACTAATAACGATATAATGTAGGAGTTTAAATAAAGTTAATTAGCATTAAAAGTGAGTGAAATCATCTAATTAGGATCCTTTCTTTTAGTCCTATGGGTTCTTCATCCGAGACAACCTTTCGGTGTGTGTAATGCTCCTCCGGTTGTGTTGTCTATCTAACTAACTACTGTCCTCTTAGTAAAAACATGTATGAGTATAATACTCCAGAGAAATAAAACTTCCTCTGCGGAATGAGGCCGAACAAGCTGATTTTTTGCAAAGACCTTCGTTTTGATGTTCTAATGAAGCACAAAAAATCTCAAATGTCTACCCTTGTGCGTCTTGAGATATCGAAGGTCAAAGGTCATGAAAATCGTTTTTTCGCGAAAATCTCGCTTCCAGTGCATCTAACGTCGTAAAAACCCATAACAAAACTTACGTAAAATAGTATTCTCTACAAAATTGTTCATATACATTTTTTTCATACGAAGAACCGTTTTCGAGATATAGCATGATAAAGCGGGAGCGCGCATTCGCAATAGGTAATACTGTATTATACTGCAGAGCAGTAAATATAAAAGCACTTTCATTAATCTGTTAGACTGGAAAATTAAATTTCCATTATTAAAACCGTTCAAAATTTGTTTATTTATAAAAAAATATATAATAAATAATTAATAACAAAAAATACATTCTTTTCCACGCCACTTTTGAAGTAGAATGCAAGGCGCGTTTTTTTTGAGATGGTATCCCCAATAGGCCTAATCCATGTTTTCGATCTTAGGAAAAGTTTTTTAACATTAATCTATCATTTTTTGCACCTGGGGCTACGCGCCTTATGTTTCCTTACCTTCCTCCTCGTCTTCGTCGGGTTCCACTAGCACCTCCATCAACACATTACCTTCGTCCGATGCTTCCTCTATATCTGTTGGCTATATGTCTGTTGGCAAAACCTCTTCAGGCTCAAGATCACTGAAGGCTTCTCTGTTGACGGGTTCAGGCATGCCTGTCCGTGACACTGACCACAAACTTTGGAGCATGGCAGCCCGACTTTTCTACACCCGCGCACCACTACCCCTTTTTACAATTACAGAATATTGTATTTAATAGTTCGTCTGGAGCAGGTGGCAGTAGTGTTGTTTTCGGCTGTAATATGTCGTTTTTTAAATCCCAACCCCATTCTTCGGGTTGTAGACTTTTCCCTAGCCAAATCTGTACTTGGTAGTAGACGCGATAAATGTGCTGTCGAGCTGCTTCACTGGTAGGTGGAAGGGATAACAATTAAACAGGTGTATTAAGTCGTGGAGCCTTAATGAATTGGGTGTATCTAAATTTGTCAAGGTTCACTACATCTTTTGGAGCACTATACATAGCTAACAGAAAACACTTTCCGTTGTGAAATAGTGTATCTGGCGGGCAATTTTCTGAAGTTTTCCTTTGTTGAATAGTGCCGATATAGTTTCGCATCCAATGAGGGCATGCAAAAACAAAATATGTTCTTTGCAAAGACGATATTTGCCGAGACTTTTAGACGAATAAATTCGTGTTGATGTAGTCCCTTTGCCAACTTTCTTTAAGAAAATTTGTCGGTGATGTGACTAAGTTCGTCCTATTACGAGAACAAGCTTTGGCGGGTTGCTGTCGCATGAGGGTGAGCGTAAATAAAACTACCGTGACTATATGCGAACAGAAAACAAACTCTATTTCTGTCGTTATACTTAGATCTAAAAGAATTACACTAGGATGTTTTTAGAAATGAATGCCTGACTGAGCGAGCGGACTCAAAAGATATGCCTGTATGATCTGTCTAGATGAACTGATTCTCTCAGTCGAATCTTGTCCCTTCGTCGGCTCGTTTTTCCCTCTCTTCATCCGGATCTCTTTGCCGTTTTGTTCGAGGTACATTCGGAGCTACCTATACTTGGGTTTTTCCTGATTGGATTTCATGATGGAAAAGTTTGAATATTTACCTTTACGAGGGTCGAGGTTTATGAGCTTCAGGCTAGCCGATATGAGATTAATATTTTACAAGGAGGGTTTTCTAGGGCTAATGCATATTTACAATGTCGGCGTTATTGAGGGAAAAACCTAAAAATCTAATATAATAAAAACTACCTAAGGCGAAATCTACACAGGGTGATATGTACAAAAATGGTGCATACAGACTAATTTCTAATGTTATATACAAGGCAAGTGTGGGAGGCGTAAAGCCGCCACAAAGCAAATCAATGTCTTCTCCAATCATGACGGCGATTCTTTCTTTTTCCGATACTTCCATTGCTGTTTCGATGATTAGAACATCTGCATCATCCTTGGCTCGTTTTGTAGCGATGTTGGCAGCTTGTAGTTGTTCAATAAGCATTTCAATAAAATTCTCTTTGTTGAATCGCTTTGATAAGAATTTTTCTTGGGTGACTGGCACAATCATCCTTGCATCAAAGCGAACTTCATAAGATGTAGACAGTGCAGTGCTTCGTCTTAATTGCTCCATTGCTTCTATATTTCTATAGTTGTCTGAGTATCCGTCAAATATAACAATTATATTAGAACCAAAATGCCTTTGCAAATATGTAACATATCGATCCAGAGTGTCGGAGAAAGTATCGTTTTTTGTTCCATACGACACGATGTAGCAAAAATCCACCATCGAGGACGTAGGTTACATTATCTTCATTGAGTCCAATATTGACAGGCTCCATCATATTATACAATTTTGATTTTGCGGTTTTTCGCATGCCCTCATTGTCAAATAGTGATGTTGGATATGGACTTAATTCATACACAAAATGTTTTTGCAGATGATCGTATAATACAGTACTACCTATTACGAATGCGCGCTCCCGCTTTATCATGCTATATCTCGAAAACGGTTGGTCGTACGAGAAAAATGTATATGAACAATTTTGTAGAGAATACTGTTTTACGTAAGTTTTGTCATGAGTTCTAACGACGTCAGATGCACTGGAAGCGAGATTTTCGCGAAAAACCGATTTTTATGATCTTTGACCTTCGATATCTCAAGACGCACAAGGGTAGGCATATGAGATTTTTTTGTGCTTCATTACAACATCAAAACGAAGGTTTCTGCAAAAATTCAGCTTGTTCGACCTCATTCCGCAGATGGCCTCTTTTTTTTACCTTATTTCCCTGGAGTATAAACTGAACTGAATATTAATATCGGGAATCGGGATTGTTTTTGGAGAGTTTAAGAAAAGTCTGAAAACTCAGCTGGAAAGAAATTGTTGCAGGAGGGGCGGTCACTGAACCGGTCTATCCCCCTTGCTTCCCACTCGATTTTGGTAAATGCTACATGCGAAGCCCACAGTGAAACGAACAACTGGGTAGCGATATAGAACTTCGTTAGATGTCAGGGTAATGACTCCGGAGTATTAGTCACCATTTTTCATTTTAGCCATTTCAAATATACTTTCCTCCCCTTTAAAAACTTATTATAAATGAAATAAAACTGCATATTCAATAAATAACGAGCTGATATATTAATTTTTCATAGAAAAATATAAACGGTATCCAAAGATATTTGAAAAGTACTATTTAAAATACGTCAACATTAATAGTTTACAGAATAAATTAATTAAACATGTTAAAATTCTAATTACAATCGAAGCTTGTGTGACCTCTAGTCACTTGCTCTAACCACCCATGACTTACAGGACGATCCAATTATTATATATAACTCAGTTATTTGCAGAGATGCTTAAACATTTAAAAAAATCGTAATTTTTAGGTTTGACACACCTTGCATCCTTCAAAATAATTTTAAATCTCAACATTTTCTCGTTTTTGTTTCGTAGGTCAGATAACAATGTGGATAGTGTACCCTATCACACAAATGGAACACCACATGTATGTGAAATGCACCGCGTTGTCTCAGATTTGACCTTCCACATTGTCCCCTCATTGTTTGAGTGCCCTAAAACCTCTCCTGTCCTGTCAACTTTGATAGGCCGCACAATCTAAACTGATGATTATTTCATTCCAAAATTGATCTGATATTTGCCGCTTCTGATCCAGCCCATGATGACAGTGATGTAAAGCAGAATAACGTGCCCTTGGGTTAGTTTGTAATGTATTGTATCTTAAGCAGCTTAGATTATGAGGCCCGTCAAATTTACGTAAAAAATATTTTTGGTATTAATTCAGATCAAAGGAGCAACAATATTTGTGTTTCTTCAAATAACTAAGTTATTTAGGAATATTTGGACAGTCTTATCGACCGCTCTGTACCTTCCACACAACTATTCAATGCCACCAATCTGATAATGGACGGATTAAATGATACACATTACAAAACTTTCTAATTTTCACGTTTGGTGGGTGTCCATTACCAAGACGCCATTAGCATCCTTTAATCTCACTCTCCCGTTGGCGTAGACGGTTTCTACGGTTCCGTCCTTATGCAGAGTCCTTATCGTTCCGTCCGGATATTCTCGTCTCTAAATCGGAGAGGAAATTATTGCTTTAAGTGGATGAACTCATCAATGTAGGGCAGCCTTTATTGTTTTCAATTGATGGAACAAGAAAAGCTACTCTTTGTTATAAACATCACTTACCTTGCAATTTTGGGTATGAATTTCTCTCTGACCATTGGGCAGTAAAATTATTTGCTCCCCCTGCAAATTCTTTATAGTTTTCCTGCCGTCCGGATAACTTTGTTCTTCCGTGCCATCGGCGTTTATAATTCGAATAGATCCATCGGGGTAAGACACTTCGGTTTTGCCGTCCGTGTATTTTGTACATTTCTGGCCGCTAGGAACAAAGCGTGTAAATTTACAATTTGGTATTTTTGGATGTCATCATTTTTGGATCAGTTAACAATACTAACAACTTACTCTTTAAACGTCATGACTTCCGTACCATCAGGATGCTGTATGTGCCATGAATCAGCAGCAGCGTAGTGGTATCTAAAATAAATTACGAACAGCTTCAATAAAGGCTAGTGTGAGGAGGTCACGAAAGTTAGACCTTACACTAATCCAATTAGCTGACAAGAATATCGTGTTTAGGAATGAATAATTTTATAAACGTGTAGCAAAGTTAAATTATAAAAGCAGAGTAGCAAGGGCCACTTCTGCTAATGCAGAACTTTCAACTATATCACAGAGTAAGGAATATTCTTACTTACTTAATAATTTGTTCCTTCAAATTTGTCTCTTTTGTATCTCCGTTGAAATACTTCATTCTTATCGATTTTCCATCAGCAGATATTGTCTTTTGATTCCCATTGCTGTATATTATCTCTATAGACCCGTCATCCAAAGTCCTTTCAGTCTTTTCTACTAAAATTAAAGAATAATTTAATAAATACAATTTTGGCAAATAATACCTTATATATGCGATAAAGTTTCCCTTTGAGAAATGATTTAAAATCAGAATCAGAATGTGCTGTATTGTCCAAAAAAAAACATAATTTCTTACTGACAAAGCTAAATAACAACAAATAACAGTCAATTGAATACATACAACAAACTAAAATTCTAAAATGTAGAATTAAGTTAATCAAAGTATAGAAACTATCAGAAAAATGCTATAAGGTCTGTATGTGACCCTGTACCCAAGGCCAAAGCCACAAATAATCTAAATGGCGCACTTCTGCAGAACAAAGCAAACACCATATCGCAGACGAGGGTCCGCCAAGGCAAAATAGGCACTTTAAGTTAAAGTTTTATCTAACTCTCCTTAATATTTGTCAAGGCAAAACAGTTAGCTGACAGTTTTGAAGATGCTTGTCGAACTTTAACTTAGCATCAATACACAAACCCAAAAATGTGTTAACCTGAAAGGAATGATAACATATTTGGACTTTATTTTGCAAGTTGTTGTGGAGTTGTCAGTGATTTTCAGGACCTTCGGTATTTTTCGCCGTATTTACTATGACTCTGGCTTATTAAAGTCGGAATTATACCCATTTGTAGTTACATCATGCAGGTGAGAAAAAACGTACGGCGTAGATATTTTTGCCAATCATTATTATTAGGTTGGAAAATTTATTATCGCGTTTAGAAATTAATAGTTTGGTATGTTTTTATATGTTCAGATGTTAACAAATGTTATATTTTTTACATTCGTCTATACACTTTCAATCTCAGAAAATAAAAATAATCTTGTAGTATTTATTGATTTATTAACAAATTCAATAACAATTATTATGATTAATCATAATTCATTGATCTGCCCAAACTTTGTGGACTATCGGAGGAACAACATTATGAAATTTCTGCAATAAGGATGACCAAAGCCCAAATGATTATTATATCTATAAACAGATCTCCTCTGGGAGATTTCCAGGTATTTATTGATAGAATGGCACAGTTATTTTTAGAATTATCTAATAGTCAATTAAAAGTTGTTATACTGGGTGATTTTAACTTAAGGTTTTTTTCGAAAGACAGGCATTTTACTGAATTTTATAATCTGACTTTATCATTTGGTTTTACAACAACAATAACAGAAAACACTAGAAGTAATAACTGTATAGATAACATTTTAACCAATTTGGCAAACTGCTATACAACAAAAGTAATTAAGAATCTTTTTCTATCTGATCATGATATGATAACCATAGATGTCAAATTGGATTGTTTGCAGAATCCAGGTCCGAATAAATATAGGCCAATCACGGAGATGGGTTTATTTAATTTTTTTGGCTGGGTAGAGAGCTGCAACTTTAATGTTTACTGTTCGGAAGCTACTGCACAGTGTCAAATTTTTATGCATCTTTTGAAAGAAGGCGTAGATAAGTGTTTTCCATACAAAACAGACAATAATAAACAGTCTGACCCTAATATCAAGTGGTTCACGCCAGAATTAAAAGACATAAGGGACAGACTTCATTTTATTCAATCTTTTAACGTCCAGCATCCTTCAGATGCAAATAAAATTATTTTTCTACATTATAGAATAGAATAGAATCCTTTATTTGACTATTTCTGTATAAAAATACACATTATAGCAAGTCAGAAAAAAAAATAAAAACAATTATATAAAAATATAACATGAACGATAAAATAACATATATACGACAAACAATCTTTTTTTTTATAAAAGTTCATTAAAATTTGAATATGATAAAAATTCATTTACAGAATAGAAACAGTGTTTCAGCAAAAAACGTTTTATTACCGTCTTAAACTTAGAAAGTTTATAGTGTTGATCCCCACTCGGAAGAATATTGTACAAATGCAAATTCAATGAGTTGTTTTTTGATTTTGTTAGCCTATACTTGGAAATAGTAAGTACGTCCTTTCTCACATTATAAGTATGCAACTTATTTGACGAGCTGATAGTGCCTCTCTTTTCATGAATTTCAATAAGGCTAAAATAGATAAAAACACATGGAAGAGGCATGATTTTAAGTTCTTTAAATATGGGCCTGCAGTGGTGCCTATAAGCGGCATTGCTCAGAATACGAACCACTCTTTTTTGAAGTCTAAATATTTTTAATACATAAGAACTGTTGCCCCATAACACAACCCCATACGATATTTTTGAATGAAACAGACCAAAATAGCACACTCTCAGGATATCAAAACCCACAAAGGTTCTCAAACGACGAAACAAAAAAGTTAGACCGGAGAGCTCCCCACCAAGGACATTAATATGACAGGACCAGTTAGTTAAGACTGTCATCAATAGTGATGCCCAGCAGCCTAACCGAATTATTCATGGCAAGTGAGTTATCGGTAGGGATCAGTAATTTCTGAGTTTTCACTCTATTTAATTTTAATTTGTTAGAGTTAAACCACGTATGTGCCTCATCAACAACAGAAGCAGATACCCGGTCCAAAAGAGATACATCCCTACAGTACGAAACAAAAGTGGTGTCGTCGGCAAACTTAACAGTTAATGCGAGTGTCATTAAATAGCAAAGGTCATTTATAAAAACTATGAACAACAGAGGTCCTAGAATGGACCCCTGCGGAACTCCACTGGATATCTTGCAAAATTCAGATAATCTGCCGTCCAACTCAACATACTGAGTGCGCCCCTCAAGATATTCTTTCATTAAATTTAAAGGGACTCCTCGTACACCGTAATGCTCAAGCTTTTGTAATAGGATTGATTAGTAGAGTAAAATACCGCGGAAAAGTAGTCAAAAAATTTTTTTGAGGTATAACCAGTTCAGACCATTAAAATATGATTACATATGTTCCTGGCTATATGAAATGGGTGATTACGACTTTTTTTATAGGTTCAGACTTTTTTTATAGCTAAAAACGTCGAAAATTTTAATAAATCAGTTTGCCCACTTTTTTATACATAACACCTCATAACTCTGGAAATACTCCGTATATTAAAATAATTTTTCTTGAGATGATATATAACACTTAAGCGAAGACAACAGTCATAATGTTTTCATTGATTTTTATTATCATTTTTTTTTAATGGTATATGAACTTGAAAGTTTATATTTTGAATAAGCTAGTTTTCGACCAGTGACTAACTTTTTTATTTTTGAAATTTTCTGGATGTCACCAGCGTGAAAGTTTTAGCCAAAAGTACAAAAAAGTTATAAAAAAAACTCCAGTCCTCTAGGTGTAGTACTTTTCGAGTAATCCACCCTCCAAAGCTGCACATATAATAAAAAATAGTTGCTTCCGCGCGCGCCCACTGCAGTCCGTATCTCGTTTAGTTAACGTGCCGCTTTAAATAACATAATATTATGTATGTATTAATTGGCGATATTGTATTTCTCGTTTCATTTTTGCTTCATTGTAAGTAATGTTTTAAACAAAATATATGTATATAGTTATAGTGAAATGTCTATTGCCATATAACAATGTTATTCAAATTTAAGCAATTTTATATAGTACCTTAACTTGTACAGTTTCAATATAAACACAATAATCATTTATGTTATTCGACTACCTCAATATGTATCAGTACATATATGAAAAAAAAAATCGTTTAATAAATATGAAAAAAAAATATATTTAAAATATAATTTAGTAAAAATCTTCAACTTCAGAATCGGACGAGCATTCTTTGGCAGTAAGTAGTCTATTATCGCACGCATATTTGCAGTCGCTGCAACACTTAAGTCCTTGTGAAACACAAGAGCACCTATTATTATTACAATTTTTATCAGAACACTAAAATAATAGAGTTTTTCCCACAACATCTGGTACTGGACCCTCTAACGAGAAAATTGGGGCCCATGATTCATTTTCAAAAGTCTATCCATAGTTACTGGGATTCTCGAATGTCACTTTGGTTACGTGGCTGCTGTACCATATTTTTAACTGATATAAACATCTAAAATAAACATTTTAAACTATTAGTTATACTTAAAAATAATACAAAAATTATAGACATTTCAGAGTTTACCTTTTTAGATGTTGTTGGAATGCCTCATCCGTCGGAGGTAATTCTGATGCTGGCCGATTTGTAGTTCGTGTTAACTTTTCAGAAAGTTCTGGGAGCTTCTCGAGGTCTTCCAACTTGTCGACATGTTTACACAAAACATCAAAAGCCGTTTTTTTTTCCTATTTTGTAAAATGCATTCGTTGTATTTGAACCAGTAAGACAGTGAACGGATAATAATTTTTTACAAATTTGTTGTCCAATATTTGCTACAATTTGGGACAAAGACACAAAGTGCGTACTTGTATATATACTGCGGCCCAATTGCATGAATATGTTATGTCCGGTCATATCAGGAATCATACAGTAATAATGAATTAGCAAAATGAAAATATCAGTATTTACAGATTTTACTAAAATCGAATTACAACTTGGAAGATCATTTAAGACGTGAAGTATTATTCTGGTATCTGCTTCTTTTTGGTTACTATTTAATTTCTCTAAACTTTGCGTATTACCGTTATCAGAACACAACTTTCAGTATTTTTAAATCCTCCTGCTATTATTATTTCTTCCTCATTATCAAGTATAGATGGTCCCTTTTCCAAAAAATAGTTGGTTAAATAATTTTAATAATGATTGCTTATTTGAAGAAGACTTTATAAATTCTTTAAAGTTCGGAACTTTTCGAGCACCGGATACTTTAAAATCCGCAGTAAAATCTCCACGTCTCTTTCTTTCGGCATTTTTTAATGAATTTGAAGAGTAAGTATGAAACACCAAATTTATCAGTTTTGCTTCGTGTTTTCGTCCTTCCCTTAAAATTTTAGTAACAGATATTTCTGCAAGATCGCTTAAAGTAATCAAAGAGGCAGCAACTAATTCTTGCACAGATACCATTCCGTCAATAATAATTGAATCTACGGCGGGACATTCGGTTATGTTTGGTGCAAAACTTTGTATTTTTCTTGCTAAATCAGATTTTGTCGTCTTCCTCATCGTACCATCCTCGTGAAATAAAGATAGTGGAACCAATGTTAATTCGTGCGTTAATATATCTGACAGGTCTAGCTCTTGAAAGCATGACAAAGCTAGTCTGTGCTAGACAAAACACATAAACCCAAAACCTAATGCGCGTAAGTGCTGAAACATACATTGCGTTTTAGCGGGAGCGTTTTAAAGGGTCCTGTTTGGCGGCAACATGTTATCGCCGCGTTCTGTCGCTGCGTCTTGACCGCATATGTGTAGACTGTTCGATTTAAAATTATAGGTTGTCCTCATCCCGCCAAACAGGACCCGTTAAACCGCTCCCGATAAAACGCAATGTATGTTTCAGCTCTTAAGCCTCTTTCAGACGATACAGATTTTAGCCGGTCCGGTTTATTGTCGTCCAGTAGCGCATTAAACTAATTGTTGCAAGGTTTTAATGCACCACTCACGTTAAAACCAATAGAACCGGACCGGCCAAAATCCGTATCGTCTGAAAGAGGCCTTAGTTTGGCGTCGCCGCCCGGCCGGGCGCCCGGCTCTGCAGTCGCCGCGCATGAATAACAATAAATATTTCAAAAATTATACATAATAATTGATTGCGGTTTTTTTTTAAACTTCTTTGTAGTTTTAACTAAAACTTTTACGCTGGTGACACCTAGAAAATGTTACAAATAAAAAAGTTTTTCGCTGGTCGAAAAGCAGCTTATTCAAAATATAAACATTCAAGTTTATATACCATTTAAAAAAAAATAAGAACAAAATCCAATAAAAATATTATGAC
Organism: Pissodes strobi; assembly: GCA_016904865.1. Lineage (NCBI taxonomy): Eukaryota > Metazoa > Arthropoda > Insecta > Coleoptera > Curculionidae > Pissodes > Pissodes strobi. Next base: position 2,672 of record MU194647.1, on the reverse strand, counting down.
TGCGGTCTTTGCTTAAATGTTATTTATCCTCTCAAGAAAAATTATTTTATTATACAGAGTATTTTCAGAGTTATGAGGTGTTATGTATAAAAAAGTGGGAAAATTGTTTTATTAAAATTTTCGACTTTTTTAGCTATAAAAAAAGTCTGAACCAATAAAAAAAGTCTGAACCAATAAAAAAAGTCGTAAACACCCATTTCATATAGCCAGCAGTGGCGTAGCTACCGGGTGGGCCAGGGGGGGCAAGGCCCCACGGCGCCAAGAGAAATTAGGCGCCGCTCCGAATTTATAAATATGCTAATGCTAACAATGCTCATGAGCTTAACTGAGTTTTTAAATTAATTAAATTATAATACAATCAAAGACCGAAATATGTATTAAACTTTTTACCCAACCAATACATTTTGTGTCAGGTATTTATTATTTATTCTACGCGGAATAAAAAGATATATCCCGGCGCGGCGGCAATTGGTACATGCAAATTTGTAAAAACGCTGCGTAAGGCGGCATGCAGCAAGCGGTCTTAGCTTGAATCAATCTAAAACTGAAAAAATGGTATTTTCTTTAAGCACCAACTTTAACTCTGATGTAAATCCTCCTTCAGTGAGGTTTTTGGGGGTTCATCTTGATCAAAAGTTAACTTGGAATGCACATGCTGATTATATCTCTGGAAAGTTATCGTCAAACACCTACGTATTGCGTAATTTGTCTGCCAATGTGTCGAGGTCTGTTTTGATAATGACATTTCATGCATTAATTCAGAGCCACATCTCTTACGCTATTCTTGCCTGGGGCCACTCGGCAGCATCGGCTAGAGTTTTTGCCCTTCAAAGGCGAGCCTTAAGAGTAGTTGCGAGTTTGCCTTACCGCTCGGACTGTAAAGATTCATATCGTAGTCTTAATGTTTTGACACAGCCATGTCTTTATATGTTCGAATGTCTTAAATTTGTTAAATTAAATACAAGCTTGTACATGCCTCTTTCTGTGGTTCATCAATATTACACAAGACATAATGACAACTTCTTAATCGATTGGATTCGAATAGATAAGGCAAGATTTTCCCTCAATTACCATGCTCCCAGGTTATTTAATGCCCTACCTAGACATGTGAGAGAGCTTCCAACGAAGTCATTTGTGGCTAAGATTAAGTGTTTTTTTATTGATAAGTCATTTTATTCTATGGATGAATTCTATGCTTTTGACTTTTCAAATAGTGATGTTTTTTAATTTTATCTGTCTGTACTTGTGTGTGTTGGGTTGACATTTATTTCGTTTAATTTTGTGATTTATTATTTAGTTTTAATCAATTATGACATGTGCTTTTATTTATTTACTTTAATTCTGTAATTCATGTGTAGTATATGTGTTTTTAATTAGCTTAAGGAATGTTATTTTGTTTGTTATAACTTGTTGGGGAATTTATTGTACAATAATGGTTTGTAATAACATAATTTATTAGGGTATTTATTTGTATGACGTATTGTAGTTTTTAATGATTTTAATTGGTTTTAATGTCATATACATTTTATTGTCATATATATTTTATATAACTGTTTATTTTTTAGTATTTTATCACTCTGTCTTTGTGATCTGTGTAATTTTATTGTTATTTGTGGATAATTTTATTTATTACTTTTAAGATTGATGTTTGTTTTAAAAAAATTAAATGTTTTTGTATTATTAATTTTAATTTTATCTTTATTAAGTAAGTTATACTGTTAGCATTGTAATGACTTGTAAAAACACTTTGTGTATATTACCAATAAATATCTATCTATCTATCATGCGACTTCAAAGACAAACATTCCGAAAATTTCGGTCGTAAAAAAGTATGTGTTTTTTAGAGTTTCGTATTTAGGAAGTACCATTAGCCAGACAAATCTAAATAAATAGCCTAGCAATACTAGGCATAAAAAATGAATTTGTCTAAAAAATTAATTTTGATCAAATAATCGATCAATTTACGTCAAATTAAAAACGAAGAGAGACCAATGTTTAATTACTTAATTAAGGTTATAGATTTGTAGTTTACGTTTATATTTAAATTTGTAAGTACCTGTTGGTTGGTTGCCGTTTATATATTTTACATTCATATTCCTGCAAATAAAAAAAAAGCGTTTGCACTATGTGCGCATATCAGAAGTGAAACTTCTTAAACTTAAACGCCCTAGCCTCGGATTTGGTTAAAAAGTAGTTTTTTTAAATATATCACGAAATTAACAAAGAGGGAAGACCTAAATGAAAAAAAAAACTATTCTTCATAAAAGTTTTGCTTATGTCTTGAGAAGGTAATAGGGTAAACCCCATATTTTTCTCTAGTAAACTAACAAAGATATCACAATAATTATACGCCCTAGCCTTATACATATCTTAACGGATTTGGTTAAAAAGTAGTTTTTTTAAATATATC
>JAEQML010068366.1:0-18339 GCA_016904865.1 Pissodes strobi | reverse complement strand
TCTTTAAATAAGGCCCATTTTACCAAGTTTATTTTAGAAATATTTTTCCATTGGTCCGCTAAAGATAATGATAGAGAACTATCTTCCTGTTGATGCCTTAAGGATGTGTATTCTGTTTCATAAGGTTCTGTATTGTCACTTTTCATTAACGTTTGCATTATCTCCACTTTGCTTTTTGTTGTAATTTACAGTATCTTACTGGCATTTTTCATCAATGCTACTTCTATTGTTATCTGATGGATATGATGAAGTTTCGCTATTAGAACAGGATTTATTTTGATCTCTGATTAAGTCACGTTTCTTGTATTTATTTTTGGCATCTCCTGCGGGTTTTTGACAAAAATTAACAGGCATTTCGATTATTTTAGAATTAATTATTTGCAGCAAGTGCACCTTTAACCCATTACTTAACACTGTGCTTCGAATGAGATCTGCTTCTGTCATTGTATCTTCTTCCTGATTGAGGTTTGGCTTTGTAACGGTTTCTTCCTTCTTTTTGTTGATTTTTGGCAAGTCCAACTTTACTTCATTATTTAAAGCTGTTTTCTGACTAGGGCCACCTTTTATTATGTTTTCCACTTTATTTTTATTTACTTGTATTTTCTTAGCTGATACTTTCTCCTTGAGACAATTTTTTTTATTTAAGCTTTTTAATTTTCTGCTCTGTTTTCGTTCTTCCTTCAACCTTTCTTGTTTCGGTTTTTTCTCAATCTTTAGCCTCTCCTCGTTTCTACGATCGGAAGATGTAATAAGGAAAGACGACCTTTTAGTTTCTTTTTTCCTTTTCGTTCGGGTGTAGTGGGCCATATAAAATATTTTCCGATCGACGTTTGAGATACAACAGTCAAACTAAGTGAATTTTTGTCGTTTAATGGGATTTTATTTGGTGTGAGCTCGAATATGCTGTCGTTATAGGAAACGGTATGACTTAATAAAGGCTCAGGCTGCAGCAAGTCAGTAAAAATTATATCTGATGTTGCAGTATCAAGAATCACTTGATCTTCAGTTACAATTAGAATATCCTCTATGTTAACAGTTTGCGAGTCAGTGTTGTCATTTATATCGAGGTTTGCATTATCAGGGATTTCATTAAAACCAGCTTCAATGCCAATTTCATCTTCTGCGCATGTAAGTTTGTTACTTGTAGTGGAACCAAATTTTTTTCTGAAAACCGTATATATTTGAAAAACAAAGTCTTGATCCTCGCTATTTGCCTTAAGTTCTGGATTTTCTTCAAATTCTTTAATTTTTTTATCCCCTACTATAATTGCAAATTCGTAGTATGTCATAGAAATGTCATGTATGGTCTTACTTTTTACCAAAATTTCATTTGCGATTTTTGTTTTTCCTAAGCATAATCGATAGCCGAGGCATTCCATGGCCATAAACCTGTAGCTCGAAATCCATTTTTAATTGCCTCTGGTGTCAAACGGGAAACTGCTTTGTTAAGCACCAAAGCAAAGTTTTCTTTTGTCACCACAGCGTTCGGGTTGTCTCTTCTAAATTCAAGAACTGCTTTATTCCAATTATTTTTTAAAAGCCGAAATGCTGAAACATCTGCGGGCTGCAAGATTCTTGTGCTGCTTGGATACAAAGCTATTAATATAATGCCCAAATCACAACACATTTTACTTGTTTGGAAAGTCAAATGGTTTTATGACCATCAACAAATAAGATAATCGTGAATTGCATATTTTGTTTAACTAGATGCTTGTAAAAAACATTTCCAACCTATTCATAAAAAACATCGTTCTTCATCCAGCCCGAATCAGTATAACCAATATCCCATCCATCTGGCACAGATCTTGCACGGATATATGATCATAGGAGGTGTAATTTTTCCGGATGCTTCAAACGTGAACATGACGGTCAAGTTTACTTTGGGATTGTGATCGATCTCATATACATTTCTGCTTCCCTTAACAGCCACAACCCTTTTATTTTTAGGGCACAACAAACAGCTAGTTTCGTCTCCGTTAAATACACGAGAGCTATCTTTTAAAATATCTTTATATCTCTTCCGAATTAAATATTTTTCAATTTCGGCAAACTATGACCTAATATCCTTTTCGGATATATTAGAACTTGCAGCTGTTATTGTTTCTGGGTACCTAAGAGATATATCTCGATGTCTTTTAAAAAATCCTTTACACCAGCCCCTTCTAGGCCGATTTTCAACGAATGGATTTGTTCTGGGATTCGCATCTAAAAAACCCTTCACAGACTCAATAATATCTCAATTCGAAGAGGAAAGCCTTTTTTTGACACTCAGCTATCCAATGTTTCAGACAATTCTCTTCATCAATAGAAAGGAAGGGACTTGGACCAAGGGAAGTTTTATTCCGAAATTTGTCACCTATTCTGAATTGCAGGGTACCTCTGGGAACATTGTAATCGCGTGCAGCCTGTCTTTGAGGCAATCCATTTCTTATAGCTTCACGCGCCTTAACAACGTCGGCTTCAGTATAGGTTTTTGTATACTTTTTGTGCTTTTGGACCTTCGGCATTTTTCTGGAAAAAAAAACGTTTTTGTCGTACCTACTTAAGTATTTAACTTTCAAAAATCTCTTTTTAAAAATTATTTATTAGGAGCTAACTACAGTTTAACTTTACTTGACAATAGCTAAATAGAGAATGATCATACATAAAATTTATCTTAGGAGGTAAATTACATTACATTGCTTAAATCTAGTTCCCATCGGTGCATCTGCTGAGTGGGCAGTCACACGGGCTCGGTTTCATGCTGAATGGCCGATTCCCACAGGTTGTGGTGACTTAACTCCTCCATCCTTAAGATTCGAAAATTACGAAGTGTTTTTTCGAAGGAATGCTTTCCATGGGTGTGGCTTCTTCTTCATCCCTAGGTTTCTTATTTTGGGTGGATTTTCATAACTGGTAGATTTTTCTTCTTTGAGTTATTGCTAGAATTATAATAATTAGGGAGCAAAACACAAGGGTGATGTAAAATGACGTATTTTGGGGTTGCTGGATGTCAATCCTAAACGAAGTCAGCTGATTGGCTGCATCCTTGAGGCGATAAATTTCGTCAATATTAATTTTGGTTATATTTGGCATTTCCAAAATAGTTTCGTGCGTTATCGCAGACAATTTGATTTCTGGCAGGATTAATGGTTTTCCTTCTTGAAGTTTCACATCATTGAGGAATTTTCTTCCATTGATTTGGATCTCGCAGCTTTCAGGTATTTTGACTAGAATTGATTGTTCGATTGGCAAATATTGATCGCTGCTACATTTGGCTAATAATTTTTCGGCTCTAATTGGCAGGATTAGAACCATTTCTTTCGTGATTTGTTCTACGATTGCTTCTTTAATATTGATTTTGAAAGTTGGACAGTCGGCTGTCGGTGTGTTCATCAATAAACTGTTGACACATTCGTCACGAGGGTGAAATTCTTCCAGACAGAAGTATGTTTCTTCAACGGTCGGGCAAACGTTGTTGGAAAATTGTTTCTTTTCTTCATTTTGTGCCAGATAAGGATATTTTGGGATAAATATCATTTGATTTTGGATTACTGGGTAAATATGAAAAAAGGTAAAAGGTTCGGGTCTCAGTATCGGTACATGAATAGCAAAGATAAGCTTTGAATTTGAAAAAGTTATTTGCGTACCAAAAAATTGATAATAAGACAATATATTTTGGAACCTTGGAATTTCATTTTTCCTGTAAATCTTTGTTAAGTATTTTAACATTTCATTTAAGTCAGAACTTGAAAGAATACTATTATGAAGAGCGTTTATTTTTGCAAACATAATTGCGTTTTCTAAGTTGTCCAAAAACATAATTACATTTTGGCAATCTAAATTTAATTGCGTAAGAATGCCTTGAAAACTAAGATAATCTCCTAAGGACTTTATTTCTCGTTCCATTGTATTGCGAAGCGCTTTTAAACCAAGTTGAAGTTTGTTTTGATTTTTGCTAAGAGTAATAATCGTGTTGTTATAATTATTTATTAGATTTTTTGAGAGTGAAATTTGCAATTTCATTTCATTGGCTATTTGTTTTTGGTTTGTATTTAAAATATTTATTGCTTAATCATATCGTTGACTATCTTCCGAATCTAACGTACCAAATAGCCATTTACTTGCTTTTCCAATAATATTTATTAATCCTCGTTCTTTTCGGATATGTGGGTGTAAATTTCGTAACTTATTACTCGCGATTTGAATTAAATATTCTGTTCTAACAAGTAAGTTTTCCGCTAAGCCATGATAAGAAGTATGATTCGTAGCATTTGATAATAATAAATGATTTCTAATTATTAAGAAATTATTTTCGATATCATCTAATTGATTAATTAAGTAACTTAAATCTATATAATGCAAAAACGTATGTCTATTATATACTATTCTAGAGTTTCCTAATTTTATAGGAAGGATAGGGTTATTTAAGTTTGTTACTTGAATGTCAGCTCCTATCGTCAGTCCTATGTGAAGTATTAGGAACAGAGTCCTCAATTTTTTCGGCATCCTTAACCTGAAAAGATTGTTTCATTTTAATTTTAGGTTTCCTAGCGCTACTCTTATGATATGATGTTTTACTTGTTTTTATTTTGATGTCTGTTTGACCTTTTAAATTTACTTTCTTAAATTTAGGATACATTTTTCCTCGCTGTTTATTTTTTATATAGGCGATTTTTTGCGATTGAAAATCCGGGGGTTCGTTTCTTGTTTCATTTCGCTTTTCGATTATGTCCTGTTTAGTTTGCTCGATGACTTCTTTTATACGTTCATAGAGCTTATTCGATGTTTCTTTATGAGTTTGTACATAGTTTGAAATTATCATATTATCATTAAGATCGAACGGATTTATTGATTTTATATGTCCTGTGATAATTTCGAATGGGGTATATTTCGTAACACTATGTATTGAATTATTATATCCCATAACGGCTCGTTTGATTAATTGTTCCGTATTTAGATTATTATGGTCTTCCTGTAAACAACGATAACTTTCTATAATTGATGAGTGAAATCTCTCAACAGGGGAATTTGAATTACTATTTTTGCGTGTAGTAAAGTGTAATTCGATTTTGTACATTTTACAAAAATCTTCCAATTCCTTGTTTTCAAATTCGGTACCTTGATCGGCGGTAATTTTTAATGGAAGTCCGTGATGCGTTATAAAATTGAATAGATTTTCTATCACTTCTACTCCGGTAATAGCTTTAAGAGGGTAGGCTTGTCCATGTCGAGAAAATGAGTCGATAACGGTGACAAAAGCTTCGCTATTGATTCTGAAAGTGTCCACATGAATGTGCTCAAATGGTTTTGAGGCTGTTGGAGTGAGCTTAAATTTGATTATTGGTGGATCTCTATCGTACTTATTCTTTTGGCAAGTTTCGCAATTGTTTTCTATATCTATAGACTTTCTTGGCCAATAGAATATTCGGCTGAGTGCTGCTTTAATTTCATTCATGCCTCTATGACATGTTTTAGTCGTGTGATACATTTCTAACTTTTCTTTCTGATCAGAGAGCTTCTCAATGTCTTCTAGAAATGTAGTGCAATGTACTAATTTATATGCAGAGTTTCGAAATAGGTTTTGTAGAGTCACAGTAAAATTTCGTGCTAATAAATCGTTTCTAAAGAAAATTGCAAGAAAATATAGACCCTAAACGAGTTTAGGGTCTATATTTTCTTTTAGTAATTTTACGATATGAGGTGTTGGATTTCTATTAGAGATAGTGACATACATCCTATTATTTTCAAAGACTTTTTCTCTTCGTATTTGAATATTTTCTACTTCTCCGTCGGTGATTATTATTTGATTTTTATATTCATTAATCGGTCTTTCGGATATTGGTATTGCAAATATCGGGGATTCTGCTGACGTATGCACTGTTTCATTGTCAGTGGATTGTTGAACTACTGGTAATTGCATCTTTGGTGGTTGAATTTGAATATCGCTTATAATTTTTATTTTTGGCTCATTGATATTCAATTCCAAAAGTTCTTCTACTGTTTGATTGTCTAGATTAGGTAAATCTTCTTCACTTCGATGTAACAGAAATTCTTCTATGATTTCGTCCAAGTCGCCTAAATTGTTGAATATTGATTCTGTCTCTATGGCGTTGATATCTACAGAGTGTCTTGAAAGTGCGTCTGCCGCTTGGTTTGTTTTTCCTTTCTTGTATTTTACTTCATAGTTGAATTCTTCTAGTTTTAATCTCCAGCGCATTAGTCTTGAGTTTGGCTCTTTTAATGACATCAACCATTGTAGCGGTTTGCGATCGGTATATATTACAAATTTTTGTCCAAATAAGTATGGTCTGAAATGTTTACAACTCCATACAATAGCTAAAAGTTCTTTTTCTATTGTTGAGTAATTTATTTCTGCTGTGTTCAATGTACGAGATGCATAGCAAATTGGGTGGTTTTCTTGTGAAAGTATTCCTGATATAGCAAAATTTGAAGCATCAAATGGTTTGGAAAAATCAGGGTATGCTAAAACTGGTTCTGATGTTAACGTATTTTTACAAGTGTTAAAGCAATCAACAAATTCTTTTGTATGTTCTACCTTGCTATCTTTTTTGAGACACTGTGTCAATGGTTTGGTTAACTTTTTTATAAATTTCCGATAATAACCGAGTAAACCAAGAAATGCTTTGATTTCACGCTGTGTTTTTGGGATGGGGTATTTTTGTATTGCAGAAATTTTCTTTTTATTTGGTTTTATTCCGTTGGGTGTTACAACATGTCCTAAAAATTCTACTTCTTTACACAAAAATTCACACTTGTCTATCTGGATTTTTAAATTTGCTTCTCTTAATTTTTCGAATACTATTTTCAGATTTTGAATATGTTCTGTTAGGCCTGTGCTTATTACGATTACGTCGTCCATAAACACCATACAAATTTTATTTTGTACGTCCTTAAAAATTTCATCCATTACTCGTTGGAAAGTGGATGGAGCATTTTTCAATCCGAAGGGCATCCTTAAAAACTCATAGTGTCCATTTTCTACGCTAAATGCGGTATTTTCGATTGAGTTTTTATGCATTTCTATTTGATGAAATCCACTAGCTAAATCTAGTGTAGAGAAATACTGGGCTCGTCCTAGCTTGTCCAAAATATCACTTATATTTGGGATTGGATATCGATCTAAAATTGTTTTTTCGTTAATTTTCCGAAAATCTACAACAATTCTCCACTTCTGCTTTCCAGAAGCATCGACCTTTTTTGGAACAATCCAAATGGATGACCAAGGACCACTGGATGGTCTTATTATTCCTTTTTCGAGCATTTCATTTATTTGCCGTCTTACTTCTTCTTTATGAACAAATGGATATCGATATGACTTGGTGTGTACAGGGATATCATCCGTTGTCCTAATTTCGTGTTTAATTTTGGATGTGAAAGATAATTCTTTATCGTTTTGATAAAATATGTCAGAAAATTCATTACATAACTTGGAAATCGCTTCCTTTTCTTCCGGATTCATATGTTGCGTACGAATTAAATTATTTTTGAAAATTTTATTTTCTTGATTGCGTTTTTTATTTTGCGTAAACGTTTCGAAATTAAATAATTCGAATTGATTTTGTTCAAACGGTTCGACTTTTAATGGTTCTTTAAATTTTACAGTTATATATTTATCATGGGGATTTTGAATTTCTAGAATAGCAAATCCGTTATTTGCACGAGAAAGTGCGGGTGGAATTACTAATTTATCTAGTTGTGTTGCTTTTACAATAATAACGCCTTCATAAATATTAACTGGAATATTCTTTAGTACTTTTTCGTTTGGATTAAGAGTGATGGAAAAATCTGTTTTCAAATTTTCTCTATATTTGAATGGAATTTCGATATCAGGTCCAATCAATCTTTGATTAATTAGATCGATATTTAGATTCATGTTCTTTAAGTCAGTTAGTCCTATAACTCCGTCAAAAAAGTCGTGAAAGTCAAAAGGAATAAAATTGATTTCGTGATTGTTACCATATTTTAGAAAAATTGGAATATCGGCTTGAAATTGGGTATTTTCACTTCCTATGGCGGTTTTGAAATATTTTGAGAACGATAAATACATTGTGGGAAACATTGTTCAGCCACTGTAGGTCTTAGAATAGAACGAAAACTGCCTGTGTCGATTAATAATTTTATTCTCGGGTTTTCGAGTTGTATATATGGTAAAGCGTTACTAGAGGAAATATTAATTTCCGTCAGGCTTGCGGTTTTGATGGGCCTGGGTCTAGAAAATTTTCATTATTATCGTTTACAGATAAATCGTAAATTTGTTCTATTTGGGCATTATCGTCATAATCGATTTGATTATTGATATTTATAGGATTTTGTTCCTCATACTGAATTTCGTCACAATACGTATCGGAATATGAGTTTGAGAAATTATTCGATTCATCTTCCTCGAATTCATTTGAATAAAGTTCTTCGAAAACGTATTTTGAGTTTTGATATGGTTGAACTTGCCTTTGATATTGATTAATTGGTCTAGAAAAGGTATGATTTTGGGGATTTATTGTATTTCTAGATACAATTGACATAGGAGTTGGTTTTGGAAGTTGATTTGGTGGAGTTTGATTTGGCTTGAATACATTACGAGGTGGTCCAAATACTTCTCGATTGGTTGGATAACATTTGGTCGGCATTTGTTTTGGTTGAATATTTATAGGTTGTGAGGGCCATGAAGGTTTTAAAGACATATTAGATTGATTTTGGTTACTAAAGTTTGGGTTCACGCGATTAAAATTTGGTTGGAAATTTGCGTTTGTCTGCGACTAAAAATATTGGGGATTTTGATGATTAAATGGTCTATTAATAGAGTTATTTATTTTATTAGGATTTCCTGTTTGTCCTAAATTTCCATATAATCGTTCAAAATTTTCAAATTCAGCTACATAACCCATAGCATCTTCCAGAGAGTCTGGTTTTCTAATATACATGTTATTTTTCAGAATTCCTGAACAACCTGCTATAAAAGTGTTAAGCGCTGTTTTGTCGTATAGATTTATATGACAAAGTTTTTGATTTTGATCAAGAGTATTATCATTGCTAATACGTTGTATTACACTACCTCTTAATAATTGCAACCTACTACCAAAATTGAATAAATGTTCTCCCTTGTAGGGTCTCGTTCGCGTTAATTCTTGTACTAAACAATCTAAATCTCTCCTATCAGCAAAACATTGTATTAAAGCTAATTTTAAATCATTCCAATTTGTTAATTCGGATCTATTTCCTACTAAAATTTCGGCTTTTCCGATTAGTTTTTCCTGAAAATAGTCAAAAATATGCTGATTCAATTCATCATCGTTTAATACGGCATAAGATCTTATTAAGTTCTCGCATTTTAAAATAAATTTGTTTAAAGTATTACTATCGCTATCGTAGGGCTTAATATTATCTAATTTGGATTTAAAAAGTTCCAATTCATATTATTTCTAACTTGATTATCTTCGTTTCCGTTAGGCATGCTGCCAATTATATCTGTGCTTGCAGTACTAGATATAATTTCGTCTATAATCGCTGTACCTACGGTACTATTACTACTTGATTCTAATGTTGTACTGGCAGTACTGTTTTTCTTGAAACTTAACGCATTTAGTTTCTCTACGAGATCGTCTAATTCGTTCATAAAATTATGATTTTTTTCTTTAATTTAATAATTATTATTTTTCGTTTATTTCGATTGAGAAATAAAAATAAAATTCTTTGATTGATTAATTCACTAACCTAATTGTCTTCAATAGACTGCGAAAATTTGTCTCCAATAGACTGAAATTAAAATTAAATTGCTTATCTATACCTTCCGAGTACCTTATACAGAGGGTCAAAAGGAAACGAAAGGAATGGCACTTACAGTTTGCTGTAGTCTCCGCTTCCTTCCCGATTCTCTCGCTGGTTTGTCTGGTCTGCTGTAGCTTCGTCCCTTTGATTGCGCTGAAGGGCTGGATAACCCAAATAGTGGATCTGGCCTGAAGATTCTGGTCGTTTTCTGATGAACACTACCGCACAATCCTACCGACTGCGCCACTTAAGTATTTAACTTTCAAAAATCTCTTTTTAAAAATTATTTATTAGGAGCTAACTACAGTTTGACTTTACTTGACAATAGCTAAATAGAGAATGATCATACATAAAATTTATCTTAGGAGGTAAATTACAATACATTGCTTAAATCTAGTTCCCATCGGTGCATCTGCTGAGTGGGCAGTCACACGGGCTCGGCTTCATGCTGAATGGCCGATTCCCACAGGTTGTGGTGACTTAACTACCTACATATTTTTATAAGAAACAAAAAGTCTGGACGATAATGAAAAAAAAATGCAAAAAACAGCCGGCCAATAACAGAGCGATGTAGATTTATGTAACACAGACGATAGCTACCTAAAATACCCGCCAAAATGTATAATCTTGTTAGAAAAACCGCAAAAACCTTAACTATAACGTTATTAATAAATGCTAAAAAGAACTTTGCATTGTTACTGATTATTTACTAAGCAATTAATCACAGGACTCGTGCAGCTTGCGCTTAGCAACTCCCTAACATTGAACAAAACAGAATTTAAATTTGACGTCCACGGTCTACTTTTTTTTTAATTCTATTACTACCGTAAATAAAAAGGGTAATCAAGGAAATAAAAAATAACATTTGTAACCACTCTAAGAAATAATTCAGCATTCGCATTATTATAATTACATGCCTTATAATTTAAAAATTAAGTTCGGGTGGCCAATCTGTAGTACATGGCTGATGACTGAAACAATACAATTGTGTGCAGATAAGCAGTCGGCCAATAACAATATTTCTTAGTGTTACAGTTATAAGCCACCTAATAACTAAGCGGCTAATAACTATGCGACAACGAAAAAAATATCACAGTCATCAGCCACCTAAAATAACCGCCAGAATTTATAACCTAACAAATTATAAACCCATAGAAACAGTAAATAATAACGTAATTAACAACTGCTAAGCCTAAACTCATTATTATTGAATGATTAGTGAACATAATCACTTACCTCGTACAGCCGGTTGCTTAGCAAATCCTTAACATATGATACAAAACCGGTTTAATTTTGCACTGATCGTCTTTACTTAGTGATCGATTTACACTGACTTAACCTAAAAGTGTCATATTTTCAGCAGATAGAAAACGTTGTTGCCGCGTCCTACTAAAACTTTCCAAAACGCCAAAATTCATTCAGAAGTCTTAAAATTGTACAATTAAAATCAGTGGCCAATCACTAATACGTGGCTGACCACTGTATCATTTACCCTACTCTTATATTGTAATATCGGCAGGATAAAGCAGTTATTTTTAAAGGCATAAAGATTTTTATCCAACTAGCTTTTACCAGATCTTAGAGGGGATTTTTGATGAAATAAGCCAATATTATACGTATTAGCTCTTTTTTATTTATAATAAATCAAACAAATTGAAATTGATCATCTTATTCACAGTAGGTTTGTAATTTTATTTACATCTCCGAAACCACCAGCAATTAAAAAACATAGGTATGTAACAATAAACAAAGATAGAAAGCTGCATAAACACACTTACATTCTACGTCTACAACCACCCTTTTGCTGACAGAGGGCGGTACTCCATTAGTGGCGATGCAAAGGTAAACACCCATCTCGGTCCTGCTTATGCGAGTCAGATTCAGATGTTCCCCCTCGTAAACAGCAACTGAAACAACCATATAATTTTATCTAAATATGTTTTTACCAGCTAGTGTGACAGAAATGCGTTTCTTTGATTTTAGTGTTAATAAAGAAAGCCTTTATATCGTTGTCATTAAAAAGTGTGAAATGGTACGAGCGCTTTCTGCGTAACAATAATGAATTAAATGATCCACAAAAAGTATTAAGATATATGAAAAAATAAATAAACTGTAAGTATGGCTTATCCATGCAAACCAAAGTTTTATACCATCATACCAAAGGTTTTCCTGTTGTGTCGTAAAACTGTAACTATATCAAACGTTCCAAAATCTCAGCATAATTCCAGCCATGTTAGTAAACTTTCAAAACTGACCAAATCAGTTACCTAAACTTAGTCGAATCTTAGTAGATATACATTAAGTTACCAGAAAGATGCGAATTCAGGAAGAACCAGTTCTAACTATGAGGATATAGTTATAGATAGGCAGACCGCGAACTTCCTTAATGAAATTAGAAATGCTAGTTTGAAATAAACAATACTTCCCATTGTTCTTGGAAATCTCGTTAATTTTCTAAGCAAAACGCGAAGTGACTAACTGGTATTGGAATTATTCAGTATAAACTAAAAATACCTAGGACAGATCTGTCACAAATATCAAAAAAAAATTTAGCGAATGTGCCAGTACTCGAGACACTGTGTAAACATATCCTATATCGACTTCATAGACATGAAATCAAATGCCACCTTAGGCTGCGTGACGCTTGAATATAGACGCCCACTTATTTGGGATTCGTTGCCTATATTCTGGCGTTAGAAAGAACAAGTTTTACACTAACGGTTACAGACAGCCTACAAAACACATTCCCGTCACAGATACCGCCTGACGTGCGTCGTTTAATGTTTACATTTGTAACGTTGTAGAATGTCCAATATTACACTTCACGCATAGCCTTCCGCTCGCTACGGGGGCGCAAGGAACAAATCCTAACCAAAACTAACCCAAGGCATGCCCAAAATTAAGAAAAAAAAATAGAAATTAAACTGTAATAATCAACGCGAGCGAAGGCGTGGGTAAAAGCTAAAAGTGTCCTATGACCTTTACTATACTCTTGAAAATATCTGTGCAAAATTTCATGATAATCGGTTGAGCAGTTTATGAGTGAACGCGTGAAAGAAACAAACAAACAAACACATTCGCATTTATAATATGTAGTTATTTGCATTTATAATATTAGTTAGGATTCTTTAATAATATTTACTGGCAGCTTCAATCGGAGTGGATTAATTCACTGCACAAATTCGACACGAAAATCTAATGCCACCAGGAATAATATCAACCTATGAACACAGCTCATGCACTACCAGCTAGTCATCTTCGGCCGGGATCCTTTGATTTGGGAAAGTCAATAACCAAATTTTACAAATTTTAGAAGGGGACCATGACTCAATATTGTTTTAAACATCTGGGCATCTGAATAATACTTTTGACAGTTTGTTAAAATTAAAATATGTTTTTTTTATGGTCTAAAATCCTTTTAGAAACGATTTTAAATGGCAAAATTGTATAAAAATCCGAAATTTACGGAGTTTTTCAGGACGATAGCCGTGGCTTCGGGCGAATTTGTCGTGGATTTTGAAGCGAAAATTCATTTTAAATTCAACCGACTATTAAAAATAAGCTCTACTATTATATAATGAATATATAATACCGCCCTAGCGGCTACCTTTTTAGAAGCGCCATTTGAGTCGCAGCAATCGCCGCGGCCGTCCTGGATCAGCTTGCTCCTCAATGCACACGGGCTATAATGTCACATCGGTTTACACATTCCGTCCCAAATTTCCGGAACATATGCCGATATGTAACCTCATACCGCCGCGTAAGATGTTTACGCATCAATAGTAATAAATTTCTTCAGTCGAACCCCGAAATTTCTTAAATTATTTCTAAATTAGGCAAAATCAATTGAAACAAAATTCTATTACAGCCAATTTTGGTTAGCTTCCATTTGTTTCTGCTTGTATTCTGCAAATAAGCAAAAATAAATCAAAGTTAATCTAAACTAACGGCACTTATTGGAACTTTCCTTGAAACGGTCCTGTCTATAGTTGACAGCAGCATCTATTTTTGTTTTACGATTTTAATCCGAATTATCCCAGTATTAACCAGTAATTTCGTGTTCTGCCTAAGGTATTTACGAGGCTCCTAAGGAAATTTCGCTATTGTCTAGTCGAAATTAGTGTTTTCTAACATGTTTAAGAGGTTCGTGTTCTATGAAGCCAAAACTAGTATTTCGTAAGTATTAAAGTGAAGTCATCCATATAATCTCAGCCATAAAGTTGGGACGCAACGCTTTAGCGTATGTACAATTTTACGGTCGGTCGGAAAAAAGCTAACTAATTAAAGTAAATGTCATAAAACTATACTAGTGGCAACAGAATGTAGCTCCATCCCGCCAGAATGTAGAAGAAAATAAAATATAGAAAAAAAAACATAAATTCTCAGCACCCTTAGATTTAAATAAGCTTAGTCACCTTATGGATGGAAGCTTACCAAAAGTTGAAGAATGCATTTCCATTTCTCGTGAGGATGTCCCAAAAAAATTAAATCTTATCATATATGAATCAAATTAGAGATTTTTTATTTTACCGTAGGTATGCATTTGAAACGCCGCGAAAATATTTACGAGAATTAAGTTACCACATTTCAATCAGGCCCTCGAATCAGGAAGTAAACCGTGACCGTTTAATAAAAATATAACACATCCAAAGTATGTGCCCTTACACTGTGTTCTACGCTCGATAAATTATTCAATTATTACACATACGGGAAATACACATACTAAAGAAAAATAGTAACAAGTTGAGAGCGTAGCGGGTAAGATCTGACCAAGACGTATATAATTATGTATATTTTTAAGATACTCCCATGGAGATTACATAGCGGGTTGTCCCGAAAGATCTTTTCCTGTCCCGTAGGCTCTTTTCGTGTCCCGTAAGCTCTTCACGTCCCGTAGGACTATTATACGCTTTGTTGTGTTCTTTAATGATCTTACCGCTATAAACCCAACTTATTATTCCGTTGTAGCACCAGGTTTAAAAGTTCGACCCTCCCTTAAAATTATGTCGCGGTTAGATAGTAAAGAATTTAAGTGAAACCAAAGAATTTGCCTATTTGTATGAAAGTCGTCTCCACTCCTCTGCGAGTTGCGTCTATGACTGGGTTTTAAGATTTGTTCTTAATTTCATTTGGCTCAGGAAAATTACGCAAATGCTCCATTTCTCATATACTTAAGAAACTATACAAGGTGTGTGAGAAATTCGTCTCTAGTTGGAGGTCAGAATATATGGCAATTTGAATGGGAACCCAGGCTAAGAATTTTGGCGAGTGGAATCAGCAGTCTCTAGCCAAAATGAGTGAATTTGAAAATAGGTGGAAATTTAAAGGAGAAACCAGTCTCAAAGCATTTAAGCAAGTGGAAATAGGACCAACAGCGAGTGGATTTGCATGACCCCGTTCTGCTGCGGTGTTTTAAATTAAAAAAATCCCCATTTGAGGTGTGGGTGCGACAAGAGACTATTAAAATACCGATATCACACATTAGAAAAATGTATTGAAAATAGACGTAAATAAGTGTGCTGCATATTCCTACCGATCAACTCGACCCTCTTTACCTGTTTATCGAAGGTTTCCATGTAAAAGTGCCTTTTCAATGATTTTTATAATACCGATTGTATTCAAATTTTGCCGGCGAATTTTATTATTTTAAAACTTTTCTTTACTAATTGGCATACCTAGGGTCGACCTATTTCAATATTTATTATTAATAATTTTTACCTAAATCGTACAGACCGTACGTTTTTGCGTGCACATCGAATTTTGTTGTGTGAGGATCTTTTACAACCATAACATTGTAGTATGTCTAGGCTGTTTATTAAGTTGCACAGAAGATACACCTGTTAGTCACATCGTCTGAATTTTCTAAAAGAATTTCAATTAAAACTATTTTAAATTTATCTGCGTCAAAATATTGATCTGCTGATAGATTTGTGCTTATTTGCTTGCAAAATTGGTATTACGTATACCCCACAATTATGTGCATCGTTCTGAATAACTTGTTTTTTTATACATTAGTTGCCAATTTAGAGTTATGAATAAATATATTTTTCTGAAAAAATTTAGAAAATGAAATACTCTTTTTGGATATCCCGTTTTAGCTCATTTCCATACGGGACTAAATAGATAAAGTCATATTTATTAAAATCAGCAAGTGTGATATAAAAATTATGGCTACTAATCAAAAAGGCATAACAAATATATCACTTTCATAGATCTGAATATAATGTATAATGTGGTCGTTTAAAGTTCCATCAAAGAAAATAATTATGGATAAATTTCAAGAAAGGAGGTTATATAAGTTGTTGCTGTTAAATATAATTATGGAAATATCTAATATAAAGTTACTTAACGAGTGGGTCTCAATAAAAGTAATCAAATCATCTTTTGTTTTCTCTCTTATTTCACAGTTCGTCTTAGAATAAAAACATATAAGTTGTTTTACTGATATTTGGCAAATGATATTTAACCACACTTTTATTTATAAGCTCGATGTCCTTTACAGTTATCTATTTAATCAGTTTGCAATAACTTCTGAATTATTTAATTATTAGATTTGCGAGGATTCGATTCGCAATCCAATTAGTGTTAATGAACTGCTTTTCCCAAATGCATTGTTTTCTTCCTCGAAGGACTAGATAAATTAATAGGCTAGAATTCGCTTTAACCTTTTTAATTTATTACACCAAAAATGTTGTACAGGGTGTCCCATTTTCGATGATATTACGGGATATCTCACTTACGAGTAACGAGATAGAGAGTTGCGGTTTTCGCAATACTGTGCTACTTTTTTGTAAAGAGAACGATGGTATAAACAAAATTTTCATAGGCCGCTTCGTTTCTGAGATACAGTGCGAAATTGAAAATAATGCATTTTGGGACCCCCCTGGTATCTCCGTTATCCTTCAACATATCGCAAAGCTAAAAACTGGCTTCTATACACTTTTTCACGTAAAATCCAGTGGCGTAGTCATATTTTTGTTGTGAGCTGTCATTTTTTAGCTATAAATCTAACTTGTATTTTTTAATGGAACACCTTGTATATTTTTCGCTCGTTTGAATGAAAATTTCATAAGCTTTATATAAATATATAATACATGATATGTATTTTAAATAATAAGCCTAAAATTGATAATTTCACAAAATGTATCTCTATACGACCCTCTTGATTAGTACAGTATAACCATTACCTTTTAAACAACTGTATAAGTAGTAGTCGGCAGAGATTATTAGAGCAATAGAATGATCATTTTTTATTGGCAAGACCTGTCACTTACAAAATTTATATTTTCTCTGTAATATTGCATTTTTTACGATGGCTGAAAATGAAAATTATCGATATTTTGAAAAATATGACATGTTAGTCTGCTTTATACAGATCAATTAAAACTTCCGTGAAGCTTCTCAGCTATATTTCAATACGTTTGTTTGAATATTTATTTACCTTTTAACTTAATTGGATTTATTTTTTATTTAAGAATAATTTTAATTTATAGATATCCCGAAAGAAGACAACTTCGTCAATTCATGTTTTCCGGAATAATGAGAACATGGAACGTTTATCCGGTCCCTACCAAAAACGTATAATAAAGAAAATCGCGATAAGGACGGGGACAAGGTTCCTTCTTCTACCAATTTTTTCTTTATTTCGGAAAACATTAAATGATCAGGTTGCCTATTTTCGGGATATCTATAAACTAAAATGATACTTAAAAAAAGAAAACCAAATAAGTTAAAAGGAATGAATATTCAAACAAACTTTATACTCTGTATAAAGCAGAGTCACATGTCATATTTTCAAAATATTGATAATTTTCATTTTCAGCCATCGTGGAAAATACAATATTACACAGAAAATATAAGTTTTGCCACTGACAGGTCTTGCCAATAAAAAATTACCATTCCATTATTCTAATAATATCTGCCTACTAATATTTATACCGTTGTTTAAAAGACATCATACATTTTGTGAAATTATAAAATTTAGGCTTATTATTTAAAATTCATATCATGTATTATATATTTTTATAAAGTTTATAAAATTTCCAATCAAACGAAAGAAAAATATACAGGGTGTTCCTTAAAAAAAATACAAGAGTGTCGTATAGAGACACATTTTGTGAAATTATGAATTTTAGGCTTATTATTTAAAACACATATAATGTATTATATTTTTTATAAAGCTTATAAAACTTCCAATCATATGAAAGACAAATATATAGGGTGTTCCATTAAAAAATATATAATTTGGATTTATAGGTAAAAATTGACAGCTCACAGCAAAAATCTGATCACGCCACTGGATTCTACGTAAAAAACTGTATAATAGCAATTTTTTAGCTTTTCTATATGTTAAAGGATAACGTAGATACCAGGGGGGTCCTAAAACGCAATATTTTCAATTTCGCCCTGTATCTCAGAAACGAAGCAGGCTATGAAAATTTTGTCTATACCTTCATTCATTTCACAAAAAAGTAGCAAAGTATTGCGAAAGCCGCAACTCTCTATCTTTACTCGTAAGTGAAATACCCCGTAATATCATCGAAAATGGGACACCCTGTACATTCGTACGTTCTA
>JAEQML010068365.1:0-18339 GCA_016904865.1 Pissodes strobi | reverse complement strand
ATTAAGGTCTGGTATACTCTTATGAAAGACAAAGTGAATCTGGCTGTTAATTGATAGATAAATTAATTCTACGATACTAGTTCTACATACGTCTGAAGCGAATATTAGGTACCTATATTTAGCAAGTGTACTATGTTTTTATGTACAGATTTGTTATTTATTTTAATCTACACTACTAAATTAATTTAATTTTTTTAGCAATGTACAATATGTCGATAAAAATGGAGACGAGGCGTATATGACTATAGACAGTTATCCAAAACAGTATGATAAAAAAATGAAATTGCTGTCATACTTCAGTAGGTATATGAGAGAGCATCTTATTAAGACTGGTGCAGGCGTAGTTAAAGAAATTGATTCAATGTCTAGGACGCCTCATTTACATCAATGGTGTCGTTCAACATCTGGTGTATTAATGCAACTGAATAGTGGTACATTACAGGTAAGTTGTGTAAACTTATGCACATTATATAGAGCTGGCTTTTAATTCGTTTTATTGCCAATGGTAAAATAGTTTACAAATAAAAATGTTTTTTCTACCGGGTTTATAAGTAATCTTTTTTCACTTATAAAAATGTATCATATATGACGTTTCAATTATGAAATAAAAACTATTATACAGTTATCTTTTATAAATATTAACAATAATTGACTGGCTGCTTTAGATCTAGACAATATACTTAAAAATCTGTTACTGCAAGAAATCTCTACTATTTCTAAAATAATGATATGTTATGTCTGTGTTTGGCAGTTTTCTTATGACCTTGCTTCTGACCTGATCTCACAGGGTAACTTCTTTCATTGTTCTCATTATCTTCATTTCCATTGTACTCATCAGGCTTTTGGTTTTTTGACACAGATTTCAGTTGCATATCTTGTGCTCATTGCGTAATATACTATTACAATGTAAGTGTGATATGAGCTTTATTAACGTTCGTATACGAAATTTGCACCGCGAGTGGGTATCATCGCATAAGTAGGTTAACAAAGCGTTATCATACGTATATTGTACAAGTTTTTATCTAGGCCCTTAAAAAGCGAAAACAAAGGGTAATTAAAATTTAACATTTAAAGTCTATCATGATTTATTGGAAAATCCAGAACATTGAAACTAACAATCGAAATGGCAGATGTAAAAATTGGTTGAAAACGCTTCGTTTTCTTTGTAGTCGCAATACTGTCATTAATCACTGTACAATAAAGACAAGATATTTAGACGCATCTACATCATGTGGTAAGCAAGTAATTATAGATATGAAAAAATTGCAATATTTTTAGACATTGGTTTTTATAATTGTTCAAATTTTGTACAAATGTTGTTATTACAGAACAAATTCATACAGAAATAACCTTTCTTTTATAAGCATTTCTTATTTAATTTTAAAATGGCATATCTTGTAAAATACCGGCGAGGTCCAAGACTTTTGACGTGTGTATTTGTATGGAAGCGTAAATATTAACTCTTTTGTGTGTGTGTGTGTGTGTTTTTTTTTTAAATATCGCACCGTTTATATTTAAATATTTTACGTACTAGTTTGTTAAAGGTGTACACAAAAACAAATTCATACGATACAACCTAAAAATTGTTCTGTGCGAGTCGCTGATGAACTGTGAAAAAATTCATGAAGTTCTTGGCCCATGTAAAGGAAATGCTTTACAAGCGGCAAATAAATTCACGAATAAATTGCGCCGTGTAAAATTAGCCTTAGCTTTTTCCGCATTTTGTGCTGTTCTCCATAGACCTTTTGTGGTATTTCCACTGAGAAATGGTCCCAGTATAGTTTTTTTTTAAATTTTATTATGGCTTGGTTTTCTCTGTTTCTGCGTTTTCTTCAGTGGGATAATTCTTGAGTCATTGGAAAAGCTGCCACGTAGAGGTGCTTAAGAAATGTGCTGCTGAACTAACAGCTCCACTATGCAGGATTTTCTCCCTATCATACAGAACTGCATGCTTTTCTTCTAGCTGGAAAGTGCAACCGATCCCGAAGAAAGGTAAAAAACGATTACAAATAACTACCGATCAATTGCCTTAGTTCCCATCATGTCCAAAGTCATGGAGACACTGATCAACGAACAGCTCTTAAAATATCTCGAATCGGCAGACATCACAAGCGATCGCCAGTATGGCTTCCGCAAGCACAGATCAACGGGAGATCTCCTGACTTACGTGACCTACCTGTGGACCAAAGCCATCGAGAGCTACGGCGAATCTCGTGCACTGGCTCTAGACATATCAAAACCATTTGATAGGGTGTGGCATGACGGATTGTTAAGCAAATTGATAGGATACAAACTATCACAGCACTGCTTCTATGGCTTTCCAATTTCTTAAGGGATCGAAGCATCCGAGTTGGTATTGGTGGAGATCTTTCGGAGTTCCTCAAGGGTGTATATTATCTCCCAAACTGTCCCTGCTCTATATCAACGATCTCTTAGACAGGACAAACAATTCTTTTTACAGCTTTGCAGACGACAGCACTCTTCTTATATCCTCATTCAGCCGCGGACTCCAATGACCGCGAGCGAGAAAATCAGATTTCTGTCATCAATGAGGATTGAGGATTTAACGCAGGGAACACTCAAGCAGCTGCAGGATCTGACTTATTAATAACATGACTCTGGCCTCATCCATAAGCTTGCTGG
This sequence comes from Pissodes strobi, assembly GCA_016904865.1. NCBI lineage: Eukaryota > Metazoa > Arthropoda > Insecta > Coleoptera > Curculionidae > Pissodes > Pissodes strobi. The sequence goes on along the minus strand of JAEQML010068365.1, from coordinate 15,696 downwards.
GCATCAGCTTAGAAAACAACATTTCTTGGCGTAATCACGTCACCAAAATCGCCAAGGCAGCAGCACAAAAGCTAGGAGCACTCTTTAGAGCAAAATAGTTGGATACTCCTCATCAGCTCTTACTGCTCTATAAGGTTCAGATAAGACCATCTCTGGAATACTGTTCACACGTGTGGAGCTCGGCACACGAACACTTGCTCAAGATATTGGACTCCATACAGAGGAGAGCAGTCTGTCTTGTGGATGACCCAGAGTCTGGCAGATAAAAATCCTTCAATGAAGAAAATAGGTTTCTTGCTACTAATTCATCAAAAATACAGACAGGCAACCAAATATAAGATATACAAGAACCTATTTGTATAGCCTTAGCTCAAAATCCCATTAAGATGGGCTGAAAATTTTCAGATGCCGAGCTATCGACCGGTTCAACACAATGACCGTGGAAAAAGTGACATGGCCGTGGACATTACCTCGGAGGACTGCCTCGCTCTGGAATGGACTTCCGAGTAACGTCTTTCCCGAAAACTACAACCTGCAGCGCTTCAAGTCCAACGTCCACCATCTTCTCTGCACGTTGAGGGGCATAGGATTGTCCTTTTGTTTGTGTGCCGAACATAAAAAAATAATATAGTAGGGATGTATTGTGTTTTTCAAATACGCCATTGTTTCCATCGAATACAAATCATATTTAATTTTAATTTCTTACCAAATAAGATATATATTCTGATTGTCTATTTGTTTTACAATTAAAATGGTTACCAAATTGGAAAAATGTTGATATTTTTTTAAACATTTCAATATCGGCATAAGTAGGAGACTGAATATACCGGGTGTCAACGAAATCGTTTAACAAGGCACCATTCAAATGTTTTTTAAGGAGAAATTTGAAATTTTGGTTGAAGATATGGTTTATCAAAGCTCAGATTTTCCACTAAAAAACAAATGAATATCACTTCCGGTTTGAGCATGAAGCAAGAATTTCAAATGCAACTCGGTACATGTTCTCACATATTTGAATAGAGCTTGAAATTCCCTTTTCAACGATGATCACAAGCTGTAATTTTTTTTCGAGATGGCGGCGTAGAGGTCATTTATTCCAAATTCAATATGATGGCATTTTAACATCACCAATGGATTTTTTGTCAAACTGTCCATTGATATAGAAGACAAGATGAATTTTCTTGCAGATTTTTCTCACTGTTGGAAATTCTGGATAATTGTTATAAAATTGAAGCATTTTTTTTTAGATTTTCCTTAAAATGTCAAAGTTTAAGACAATTTTTCTGGAAATTTTGAATAGAACCCTGTACACGGTGATCATTTATAATGTCCCCCCTCTTAACTTTTTTGTTTTTCGCATTAGACAAAAATGTTAAATACAAAAGTTGTGCAGAATAATGTAAGCTATTTGCAGAATACATTTTTATATATACAAGGTGTTGCAGAAATGAGTGACAGTTTAAAGTTATATTTTTTTAAATGAAACGCCCTGTATATTATAAATTTTTTAGAATCTCCTAAGAATTCTGAATATTTTTTCCATAACATGTCCTATACCTAAATGTAATAGTTTTCGACATATTCGGATTTTAACTAAGCAGTTACATTCAAAAATAAATATGCTAGATTCCAGTTCTTAGGTGGCCATGAATTAGGCAACTACAATACGAGACCACTATTTATGAGATTTTCGTTAAAACATATCAATGATCTTATTTTACAGTGAGAAAGAAACAAAATTGAAAATAACGTTTAAATTTAATATCTAGAACAACGATACAAGAAATCATGTAGTTTTTACAAATTAAATTGCTCAACTGGGCCCCCGTTTTCTTCAGTACATCTGATATACGTTCTTTGTAACCTTTCTAATGCGGCGGTGATAGATTGGATATAATCTTCATTTCGAATTCCTATTTCTGTTCTAATAAGTTCTTTTAAATGTTCAGTATTTTCAATGGTATATGCATTTACTCGATTTTTTAGCGTTTGCCATAAAAATGCATCCATCGGCGTCAAGTCAGGGCTATTAGGTGGCCACTTTATTGGTGCATCCCTTCCAATCCATTCATTGAACCTTTGACTTAGATAGGTTTTAAGAGATAGTGCACTGTGAGGTGGAGCGCCATCTTGTTGGAAGACGATGTTTCTCTCTTGTTCCAACAGAAGCTCATCAAAATAGTCCTCTAGTTCTTGCTGGAGAAAATTCAAATAACCATTTCCGTTTAAAGTAGCGTTGAAGAAATGTGGGCCTATTATTTTGTTGTTTAAAATAGCAGACCATACATTGACAGTTTGGCGACCTTGAAGTTGAAATTCCCTGTAGCAGTGGGGATTCATTGTGGCCCAGTGTCTGGTATTTCTCCTGTTTATCATGCCACTAGTTGCAAAAGATGACTCTCTCCAACATAGTTTGGCAAAATTCAACTCTTTTTTTCTCGTTGTCTCGGCGTTAATTTTGTCGTGGGCCTAATTTTGAAAGTTTTATATCCTGTGTTTTGAATCCTCCCATAAGAAGTATTTTTTCATCATCAAGCTCTTCTTTTAAACTTTTCTATATTCTTCTTATAGAAACGTTTGGATTTTCTTCAACTTTTAGTTGTATATTTAAATCACTATTTTCATTTCCTCCCGTTGTTCTCTTCTTTCTCGCTAGACTGGACGTTTGTTGAAACTTGTCATAGATTCTATGAAATGTTTTTTTGTCTGGAACATGCATCCGGGGGTTAATTCCGCGGAGTGTTCTTTGAGCCAATTTAACACTATTATTTCTAAAATTAGCTGTTTTTCCCTTTCCGAATAAGGCATTTTTATCGAAAAATTTGTATTAACTAAATTTGTAACTGTCAGTAATAATCAAAGTTTTTATTTCTGGTTACCAAGAAATTCACGGCCACCTAAGAACTGAAATCTAAAATATTTATTTTTGAATTTACCCGCTTAGCTAAAATGCGAATATGTCGAAAACTATTACATTTAGGTATAGGACATGTTATAGAAAAAATATTCAGAATTCTTAGGAGATTCCAAAAAATTAACAATATACAGGGCGTTTCATTTAAAAAATATAACTTTAACTTGTCACTCATTTCTGCAACACCCTGTATATATATAAATGTATTCTGCAAATAGCTTACATTATTTTGCACAACTTTTGTATTTACATTTTTGTCTAATGCGAAAAACAAAAAAGTTAAGAGGGGGGGACTTTATAAATGATCACCGTGTACAGGGTGTCCCAAATTCGAACCTCATCATTGGGATCTCGGAAACTAGAAGAGATACGAGGTCGGTTAAATGGAGGCAAAGTTGCGCAATTTGATGCTGGTCAAAATGCCACCTTAAAAGTTAAAAAATTCCGAATACTTCCGAAGATATTTAGAAAAAAACGAATATTCGCGATTTCATTTTTATTTTTTTATGACTCTATTTGAATAGATATAACAAAATAAATTTCACATTCTCATTGTTACTTTTTCTGTTTTACAAGATGGTGTTATCAGATTTTGAAACCGACGTTTCGTCTTTGGGCTGCCATAATCAACTTTGTTTTTTTAAATACGGCCCTGGATTTTTTATTACGGACTTTAAGAGCTTCTAATGTCCCAAAACCAATGATCTATCGCACTTATCCGAAAAAGTCATTTTAATAATTTCCTGGTAAAATCTTATCAAAAACATGTTTTCTGTCTCTCTCTAACACATGAGGTCTTATGGAAAATCCCATTAATATAAATTTTTCGAATAAGTGCGATCCATCATAAAGTCCCAAAAACTTTAGGTGCTCTTAAAATCCGTAATAAAAAATCCAGGGCCGTATTTAAAAAAACAAAGTTGATGATGGCAGCTCAAAGACGAAACGTCGGTTTGAAAATCTGATAACACCATCTTGTAGAACAAAAAAAGTAGCATTGAGAATGTAAAATTTATTTTGTTATATCTATTCAAATAGAGTCATAAAAAAATTAAAATGAAATCTCGAATATTCGGTTTTTTCCAAAAATCTTCGTAAGTATTCGGAATTTTTAAACTTTTAAGATGGCATTTTGATCAGCATCAAATTGCACGACTTTGCCTTCATTTAACCGACCTCGTATCTCTTCTAGTTTCCAAGATCCCAATGATGAGGCTCGAATTTGGGACACCATGTACATATTTTTTACACATTTGGATAGAACTCGAAATTTCATTTTTAACCAGGTGTCACAAGTGGCCATTCTTTTTAAAGATGGCGTTGTAGCGGGCATAATTCAATATGGCGGCGCGACGCAGTGTTTGGACATTATCCAAGAATCTTTTCTCATAATACCCCTAATATGAGAGACATAATGGTATAATTTCTTGCAGATTTTTCATACAGTTGGCAATGCAAAATAATTGTGAGATTGAAGCAATTCAGTTTTGCTTAAAATATCATAATGTAGGCATCGGGTGATTCTTTTTTCGACATTTTGAATACTGCTCTTTTTTAAATATTACAAATAAACTATGTTCGATGGTCTGTAGAAAAATGTCCAATGAAAAGCATGCAGTCTCTCATAAAAAAAAATGGATAAACTTCGAAAAGTACACCAACATTATGAATTATATTTCAAAAAGCAGTATTTTAGGATTCCTACATACTCATCTAGGTATGGTGATTACTTTTACGATTTTTTTTTTATTTTCTTTTCGTCTATTAAGTGTCTTGTTATTAAAGTTGCAAAAAAAATGTTTAGTTAATCTAAAATTTTCTTGAAATTTCGTTTCGTCGTCTATTTTTGACATTTTAAGGAAAAAATAAAAATGCTTCAATTTTATAACAATTATCTAGAATTTCCAACAGTGAGAAAAATCTGCAAGAAAACTATCTTCAACCAAAATTTAAAATTTCTTAAAAAATTATTTGAATGGTGCCTTGTTACAAGATTTCGTTGACACCCGGTATGAAGACTACTTTTGACTTTTGACAACGTCCAATTTTAGTCAGATGTGGGTATAAGCAGACAAAATATAAAAATGTAACCTCCAGGAATAAAAAACTCAAACATCAAGGTTTTCAACGTATTTCGATATAATTGCAGAGAACATTATACTAAAAGACTTTTGATTTTTTTTATATTTAAAATCAGTTTATTTAGAAATTGATCTGCAAGGCAAAATATAAAAAGTTTGTATCTTTTTTGTACGCTTTCACTGATTCAAAAATTAGGTACAATTTTATTTCTTGCACTTTTTGTATCTCATATCTTATCTTATATGTCATATTGTTAAGCAAAATTCTTGGATTTAAGAACAATTACAGTTAATATTGTACCTGTATTTTATTTGCCGAAAATTTACGAAAAAAAAAAAGTTTTTTTATTTATTTAAGTATAATAATTATTGTGGACTGGCACATTCTGCAATAATCAGTCCATACTCGACGCGCCGAACAGATTCATAAAACAAGGAAACAATAATTCGACTCATTTTATGATTCCATTGCTTCCGAATATAGGAACTTTGATTAAGACACTCTATTTTTATTTTCCGCGATTTATAGATCTGTTCGACAGTATAAGCTCATTATATATCTACACATATTGCAGCAAATATGGTTTGAATGTCCACACTGCTTGCTGAGCTGGTACGCATTTTATACTAGAAAAATATCTAATGGGCCTACTGACCATTTGGTCTTATACACATTTATCTATTTTCAGATCAATTTTGGAGACCACACAAAAATTATCATGTGTCCGTTAATGGCCGCAATTACGTATATTGATGAAGATAAATCTTTCCGGACGTTTAGGTTTAGCACAATTGAAAAGTATGGTTGCCCAGGGGGCTTATATGAAAAAATGAGATACTCGTATGATAAAATCTCATTACTTTTAGAAAATGAGTATATTAAGTGATAAGTATGATTCGTTGTCTGTTGATTATAAAGTATTGTTTTCCACCTTTTTATATTAAAGATAAATCTAATTTTTAAAAATCATGTGAACAATGTGTGTCTTCAAATAATGTTCGTGTGGACTATGTGCTATATGTTATTTAAAAGTTGATTGTAACGTGTATAGTTTGATTTTTATGACTGTCATGGTCATTATTTTGTACAATAATTTTTACAATTCAGAGCTAATATTCAGCTGAATTTTGAAATGTATCACGTGTCTAATTCGTAATACTTTATTATGTTAACACAAAATATCTATCTATATTTGAATAAATCGCTACCTATTTTAATAAAGATTCGTGTATTTTATTATATAGCCTTAAATACACAATGGCGACATAAAACAACATTTATTTATAGTTGGAGGTTATAGTTCTGCGTTTGGAGATCACATTACATATGCAGAGTGTCCATAAACTACTGGTCCTAAGTGCATAGAGCTCAGAGTAATGTGAGTACTTCATATAATTCCTAGCTGGCCTCCTTATTGATATTCAGGGTTTCAAAGCTACAAACTATTTCAGTCATCATTTCGTAACCATTACCTTGACAACCCTGAAATTTGGGAGTTAGTAGTAACTAGTAACCTATAGCGATACAACTTTCATTATTTAAATTCAAAGTTGGAATTGTTATTATACAGGTACGTACGAATTTTAGTTCTAAAATATATACAACAGTGTTGTGAAATTTTACATTTTACTTTGGCAGATCCATCACCCTATCAATTTATTACTAAAAAGGTATACTTTGTTTAATTCGATATCTTTTACCATTTTCTAAATAAACGCAGATTAATGATGAATGTAATAATATTATTTATAAATAAAGGAAGCAGGTAAAAAAATAAAAAATGTATAATGAATGTCAAGGAACGTTTTAAATATGGGTACCTCGAGTTTCTAAACTTCTAAATTTTTTTTAAGCAGCTTAATCGTTTGTTAATAGGTAGGCATTGTATTTGTTAATAAACCTGTGAGAAATGAAGTATGTTTTCTGAAATTGTTAAGCAAGTTTTAAAGCAAAATAAGGCGGTCGGGGGTCCGCGACATCTCGACGTGTTGCCGCTGAAGAACGGGTATTGGAATTAATGAATGAAAATCCCACAAGTACTAGAAAATTGTCATAGGCATCAAATATTTGTAAACCTACAGTCCACAACATACTGTAACCAGCAAATTTTATAGGCGACGTAACTCTGAAATAGGCGAGGACGTGACAACCCTGCAAGGCGAGTGGCGAGCGGCGGCAGAGGGAGTCATGCAGTTATGTAACATAGATAAGTATATGTTATGTGATTAGGATGACTGTACCGGCGGCGGAGGTTCAAGCTGTAAAGTGAAAATATTAGTGGCTGTAATAATATTGTCGATATGAAACGTGTTAGTAAAAAGAACAATTACTACATCCATATCGTTTTCCGAAGGTACGTGCCATGACTGAAGCTGATCATTCTCGGTGTTTAGAATGTTGCGTTTCTTTTCTCGAGAAATAAAGGAATATTGCTGACTTTATAGGAACAGTGCTTTTTTACCGTTGAAACTGGATGTACTCGTGATCGAGTAATTAACTTCCACAATTTCCATGCCTAGGGTGATGGACGACCAATATAGATTTTGAATTAATATTTGAATGGGGATAATTAATGGTCACTTGATAGGACCTTATGGAATTTGATGGAACATTAACTGAAGAAAAATAACTAAATTTTTTACAGGAACATCTCAATTCGTTATTAGAAAATGTTCCAGATTTTAGAAACGCCATGTGGACCATGCATGATGATTGGTCGAGGTAAGCAGCTAATTATTATTACATGTCGTTTAAAAGTACGATTGTAACTTGTATAATTTAAGTTTTATAACTGACACGGTCATTATTTGTGCAATAATTTTTACAGTTGGAAGGTAATATTCGGTTATTCGGAAATGTATCACGAATCTTAATTCGTAATACTTTATTATGCCAACACCAAATATTTATTTATAGTTATACGTTATAGTTCTGCGTTTGGAGATCACATTACATATACAGAGTGTCCAGAAAATGCTGTTCATAAATGACAGGGACTGAAAATGATGTCAGTACTTCATAGAATTCCTAATCGGCCTTCTTATTGATAAACAGGATTTCAAAGTTACAATTTAAATAATTCATTATTCATTGATATTGAACAACATGCATTCGCCCACAAATTAATCGATGTTTTCCCCTGTGCATATTTCTCTTTTTTCAATTCATTTAAATTTTGGTGCTTATCTCTTTTTTTTTTGCTATGATTTTTCAGTTGTGCGGACCCAAACTAATAAAGTGAATTAAAATTAGTTAGATGTTTTCTCAATAATACAAATTTTCCTTCTGCGAAATTAGTACCTAACTATTTTTTTTGCATTGCATTCCTTGCCAAATAATGAAGCGTATTGAAGCTTAAAAACTTAAATTTTTAATTAAGAGACCTAAGGGTGAATTTATGATGCAGAGGTATATTACACCACAACCCCAATCTAAAAAATATCTATTACAGAAACTTAAGGTTTAGCTGTTAGTATGTGAACGGCGCCGGCGGCGGTCGTAACAACAATTTAATATAGTTTGAGATACCTATAAAACAATTATTGGTTTTGGCTTGGTAAAGAATTCTTCGTAGAGAAACTATTCTGATTTCCTTAAATTTAAACAGTCTTGTTTTCTCTTAATATTTATATTTTCCTTTGTATGTGTCTAGTGTATATATTTTTTTATCACCCTACAAGCAGTTACCTCTGAACGTTTTTAAATTGCCATATTAGAATATGTTTTTTAATATTTATACAACTCCTACTCTATTTTTATACTTGCTTAATAAGGTCTTATCGTAGACTCGGATGATTCAGACGAAGGATTTTAATTGTAGGTCTTTCCAGTCCAGAATAAGGGTAGTTTCCTTATTCTGGGCTGGAGGACAAACATATAATTAAACGATTATTAATATATTTTTTTATTTGAGTAACAGAAATGGGACTGTCACTAACAACACATATTTGTGTCTTGTGTAATAGATAATAGTACACCAATTACACCATAAAAACATTGATACAGTGAAATGTGCAATACGTTTACGTTTGTCGAACCACTCGGGGTACTCGGGGATTCCAGTGGTGCGTCATAAAGAGTAGAGCGAAGGAACTGTTATCCACAGCTGCGTAAAGTTAGGCCAAGCATAGACGATTAGGCTATCTAAATTAATTCCACAAAAATAAATTTTATTAAAAAGCTTTATGGTTTAGATACGTACTAAACGCACTGTATGTGCTAAATCAAGTAAATTTGTCCTTAAAACAGCATCACTGCTGCAGACTTGTTGAAACCATGGATTAACACCCGGTATTAATGAGGAATGTCAGGAAAATATCGATATATGAAACATAATATTTTTTGGTTCGATATTTGGGTATTTTTAGCAGCGAATTTCGAAGTCAATCTTAACTGTACGCATGGGCCTCTGCTCGCTTCGTTCGCTCCGGGGCGCAGCCAAACAAAACTAACCCCAATTTACAAAAAGAAACAAACGGCAAACGGTGCTGGCGTATTGCCTAGTAGCAAAGCCATTGGTTCCCCGAAAGGGGGACTGAACAAACAAGAACAATAACCTTAAAAAGCAAGCTTTGCCACCGACGGGAATATAAACGAGTGTCTCGCGACAGTTATGATTTTGGCTGCCATCAAGGATTTTTTACAAACCTACAAAGAAGGGGGATTCTTTGTAAACGTATTCGCGGAAACACATGCAAGCTGCTGGCTGCTGTATATCCACCATAATACGGCTTTTGTTAAATATATCATATATCCTGGTTTTTAGTTAGATAAAGCAAAATATTTCGTAAAAAGTGCATCCAAAGTACGGGCACGTATTACAATAAGTAATATTTGACTTTTCGCATGGCCTTCCGCTCGCTACGGGGGCTCAAGAAAAGGAAACAAACCAGGTGCTAACCCAAGAAATACCCAAAATCAAGACAAAAACTGTTAACCTAAAAAAAAAATTAAAAAGACGTCGATAGCCTCCGATTTCAGACCTAACCATTTAACCCTCTCGACCACTAGGGCTCTTGGTGCAAATTGATTGCATCGCGAGCATTTTAAGATCCTTTACAGGCGTAGCCGACTATATCAAAATCGGCCTCTCCTATTGGTCGATCCGCATGGCCCTCCTCCGCTCGCTACGGGGGCTCAAGAAAAGGAAACTAACCAGGTGTCAACCCAATCTAACCCAAGACATACCCAAAATCAAGAAAAAAACTGTTTAGAAACATAATCTTTAAAAAAAATAAAAGAAAGCAACGGGGTTCGAACCCGTGCCTTCCAGGTGGGACCCAACTATCTAAACCTCTACACCACGAGAGCTCTGGCGACAAATTGATTGCATCACGAAAACATATTGTAATACGAGATGGATCGACCAATTTTGATATAGTCGGCTACGCCTGTAAAGGATCTTTAAATGCGCATCGCGAAGACATCGAATCATAGACAAGGGACTTCGTCTTTGCATCGAATGCAATCGCTCGAGTCAACGCCACCTATACTAGATGGCGTTGGAGTACGCTTTTACCTTGATAGCAGCCAAAATCATAACTTTCACTAGACCATTGTTTTTTTCTTATAAAGACAATGACTAGACGCTCATGAATAGAACCATTTTATAATAAAAGCTTAGATTAGGTAAGAGTAAGGATACCGCGCATGACATTAAGCCAATGTACTGAAATTGAAGCCTTTTCAGAGCTGCGGCCAATATTTATGTGGCAAACACATCTATTGTTGTGGCGGTGCTATTTTGCAGTTATTTTGTGAGGTTTTGAACAAAGAGAGATAAAAACTCAGATTCACAATGGTAAATTGTTCGGCATATGGATGCAAGAGTCGAAGTGAGAAGAAGGAGCCTGGAATTTCATTTCACAGGTAATTATTGTCTGCTGACCTTGTAGTTTATTTGCATATTTCTTGTTTTAATAATAATGCATAATGTACACATTGTGTTACCTCTGAGGATATCATGGTAGGGATGTTTATTTAATTATCGAGAGTAATTTGATACCCGATCTTGGATATTTTCAGTCATCAAATAATCAATAAAGCCATAAATCTTCTTCAAGGAGAGTCATTCAACAGAGGCATAGGTAATATATTTTTCATAATCTATCTATAAAATGGCTATATTATTTTACGACTGAAAATTACTTTAGCTTATTAATTATTATTTATTACTTATAATTTCAATTAATTTATTGAAGTTACCCAGTAATTTATGTGGCAGCTGGTAACAGGCTTTTTCCCATGTTATCTGTCCTCTTCATTCCTTGTCTAAGAATAAAAGACTATTATAAAATGATAGAACCAAATATATTATAAATATTTGGATAGAACGCATGACGCCATATTGGAAACCTAGAATCGTACCACTAGACCACGAAGACGAAGCCCCACAGAAATGTTTGGTTAGACCATTGTCTTTAAACAATGGTTAGACCGTATAGACAAGGGTAACTAACGAAACTCGTTCGGGCCGACTCGTGGTCATTTGTTTTGTGTCGGGTTTAGCTATTATTCAAGTATGCCATAAATTTAGGCCCATTGTGCATCCGCTCACCTATCAATTCAACCCGGTATCCTAGCCTTCCCAGCGAAGGCATACAAATTGTTCAGCTGGATGTTTCTTAAGTCCTCCGGGTTCAGCATACCGCTTCCGAAGAGCGCCTTTATTATCTTAGCCAACGTTGGAGAATCCGCAAGAACATAAGTAGACTATTGCTTGACCTCCAAGCACCACTGCATTTCGGATCTTCAACGATCCGTGGCGGGTGCAAATGCCTGTTCAAGCAAGAGTGCCCTGTGAGATGCAGAAAGGCCCTCGCTCTACAAGGCGCTGGGTCATTCAAGAGTAGCCAAGTCTCATTCCTGTTGTAGTCCACCATAGATCCTTGTCCCGCACAATCATTTCGTTCCTCCGTTCCTTAGGTCGGCTACGGCCACACTGTAAAGCTACATATTACAGGCTCAGGTTCTATTGGATGCATTGCAGTACACTGTCGTGAGGGACGACCGGCCTTCCGTTTCACGAGACATTTGAGTGCCTCGGAACACAAACAAGACCGACCCTATTATATCCGCCCATATAGAGATATCCTTCCTTCTGAACCCTCTAAACAGGTTTTAATACCAACATTTCTGATCGCGGTTGTATAAGTCCTAAGTGCGAAAGACAATGTCGTCCTTATGGTTCTTCCATACAAGCGGTCATTCCGAAGAGCGTTGTTTACATTTCGCCTTTGTTGCAGATTTCGTACAATTCCAGTCGATGCAATGTTTTAATTTGGGTAAGGTGTACTTTGTTTAGTTTTTACTTCATAAAAACCGATGCAAACAGGTTATGTAAAATATACCCTCTGTCGGTCGGTGGGATATTTGACAAGAGTCTAGGGAGCAGACAGACGGAGCTATGTCTTGCGTTAGTTTTAGTAATATTTCACTTTTCGCATGGCCCTCTGCACGGGGTTCAAGAATAGGAAACTAACCAATCCTAACCCAAGACATAGCTCCGTCTCTCTGTTCCCTAGACCCTTTTATATTTGCATCTTGTGCCTTTTTAATGGTAAAAAATAACTAATCTGAACAATATATAAATAATTATGCTACATCAGTTCCGGTTCGTCTTCGGTCGAGGTAGCGTCGTCCCGTAGCGGCTCGTTTGTCCCCTTTGGCACAGGCCATTGGGCGTGCACGTGGTAAAGGTTTAGTGATCGTTTTTCTCCCCGAGGAAGAATCGAACCTCATAGCCAGGATAGTATGTGCCGTTAATTGATATTTAGCCAGAAGATAGTTCATTTCTATCTGTGCCGTTCATAGATTAGAGTTGTGTGCAAGAATCGGTAATCACCAGGGGCACAGTCATCATACTGGAGGTTCCCACCCCGAATACAAAGCCCATCAAACTGGAATAATGTGTAACGGAAGTAGAAGGGTAGCTCTACCTCTCCCTAAGCGCCGGACGAAGGGTGCACTGGCAAATTTTGGCCTTTGAGGACCAGAGCCAAATCTAAGAAACAACCACAACAATAATGCTACTGCAACATACTTTTCGATAGACAACTAAAAGTCGCTAATATATCTTAATAGCTAAATACAAAAGTTTATTAAAAAAATAGAGCAAATCGTATTTAATTTACGATAGTCGTCTACTTCGGCTTGGTAGCTAAAACACTTCGAAACTGAGGTTTAATTTACTACATAAACTCCACATCGAACGATTCCTTGTTCCTTGTTTGTTCAGCCCCCCTTTCGGGGAACCAATGGCTTTGCTCCTAGACAATACGCCAGTACACCCCTCGTCCGGCGCTTAATCAGAGGCAGAGCAAAACCCTTCTGCTTGCGTTACGCGATCCTACGGTTTAAGGGACCTTGTATTCGGTGGGAACCTCCAGTAAGACGGGCCTGTGCCCCTGGTGATTCCCGACTTTTGCGTTAATATAACTAATGAATTGCACGACTGAGTTCCTATGCAAGGAGGCTTCGCACACTGTAGGTATAACCACTTTCTGTCAGAGACTCCAAACCCCCGCAGGATATACCCCCGACCGCCCACAGGCCACACTACCGTGCACGGAAATCCCTGAAGTCCTAGTAGGAATCACCGTCCACTACACGACCCACCCCTTACACTGTCCAGCCGGCACGATTTTCCAGACTCCCCTGGAAGGATTGGAACACGTTTTCTAAGCAAAAAGCTTCCACTACCCGTGCCGAATTCTGGAATTCGTTTCCAACGTGTTCGTCCTACGACGGTACGATCGGAAGTGACTTTGAAACGATTGTAAACGTTTTTGCGGTAAGATAATGACGTCTGCAACGAAAATGTTCAAGTGAGTAGGTTTTAAGGTTTTAAAGCGACGAGAATGAACGCGTTGAAAGTGGAAAGTAGGCTGAGCTTGCTAATATGTCGGGCAGTTTTATCTCAGTCTCAATCAGTTTAAGACAAATTACAAAAAAAGTAAACAAATAACATAATTTCAAATTAAAATGTACTGTACTGTAGTAACAGTACAAGCAACACAATGCTGTAAACATCAAAAGTTTGAGAAGTTGCGTTCGCGAGAAACGAGGTTAATTAATATGTTAATATTTATTCTTGTCTGCTACACTCATTGAACTCTATACGCACCTGTTACAGGTAGCAGAACAGTTGATCTACTGTTACACGGGAAAATAGCACGGCATGGATGGAGAGACAATAGACATTGCCATTAAATAAGAAACCTAACCATAGATAAATGAACCTAACCTACTTTTATATTTTTGTCTAAAAGTTTTATATTATTGTTAACTTTGAGTAATTATTAATCATGGCTTGTTTTCGCCTTTCTCTGCAATTATTTTTTAATAAGTCAAAGAGCTCATACCTCTGTACTCGTCGGTTTTTAAATTATTCTTCAATATGTTATGGTAAGCAGCTTGTTTCTTGTATATTATATAGATATGTACTATATTATTCGATCAGTTTCTTTACTTACTTTTTCCATCGTTTAAACAACAAATTGTAAGAAATATTGTCACAAATCCTAGGTCTAGTCCCTAAAAAAGTGTGAAAAAAAAACACTACCAGTTGGATAGAGTTTTGTTACTTTTATATTTTTGACACTGTAATGTAGTAATGTAATTTGTTTTATATGACAATTCCCTCTTTTCCAGACGGGAAAGATGACCCTGCAAATAAATTTTTTGGCAAGGATGTTCAAGCTATTCTAAAATCATTGACCAGAGTAGATTATAACAGGGTTTTTAAGCGAAGGAAGCTTGGTCGTGATACTTTGAGTAACCCCGAATACAAATTTATGACGGATAGTGAGTTGCAACAGGCTTTACAAGAAGCAACAAGAAAGGCAGATGAACTTCTGCAGATTCCACCTGTATTAAAAGTTAGAGATACAGCCATAAAAGTTCTTTCTAAGGACCCTAGCCTTCAAGGTATGTCTCTGCTTGCATTTATAATGGTAACTCTGCATTCACATTAGCAAAAAATTACCTACCTATCTTATAATGTAGAAGAAACCAAAAGGAAATGTTATTTGGACTCCTGTTCTATTGAAAATAGTCAAAGAAGGATTGTCAGTATATAGATTGCCATTATAAAGCTTTTTGATTCTTCAGTTTCATAAAAAGAAATACTGAAGATTTTGAAGACATGTATTCCTGAGTTATTATCAAGAACATATTTTAGATAGTTGGTGTTGTTCTTTTAATGAAACCTTAAACTTGTTAAAGAGGTAAACAGGCCTGATCAAGGCAAGGAAATTTTTATCATTTTAGTATTTGTCAGGTTTTTGTGGCACAGTGTTGGAAGACAGATCTCCTGCATCCAACAAAAATCCTCTGTACCTCAGTCATTAAAAAGTTCACTCATAAATTGAAATAAGACCGTATCAATTGAGATAGGCATGTTGGTATTACTGATATGAAGAGAACAAGTTAATCAATTAAAAACCTCGTGTTCATGGCATATTCAAAAATTCTCGAGAAGCACGTTAAAAAACTGCTTTAATCACACATTAATCACATTACAAATAAATCAATAGCCTAATTTATATTCTAACACAGCAATAATAATTAATGTGAGTGCACGATGGACATTAAGTCTGTGTGTGCACTCAGTAAACATTGTTTATATGTCACAGTAATAAGCAAAGTTTACTAAAAAAAAAAAAATCACAATAAGTACAACAAAAAAAAAATCTAACCCA
>JAEQML010068364.1:0-18339 GCA_016904865.1 Pissodes strobi | reverse complement strand
TTAACCCTTAACCGGCCATGTGGCGTCTCTCAGACTATGCAATAAATAAATTGCACCATATTTCGTAAATGGGACCGCCCCCAAACCGGTCACGCCACCTAATCTTTTCGCTATTGGTAAACTGTAAATCGCCCATTCGACATTATTTTATAGTCATTTAGAAGCAAACCACCGCGGTAAACCTGTTTGCAGTAGTCTCCCAGACGCCACATGTTCGTTTGTGTAAGTAAAATATAAACTACGCTATGGCCGGTCCTTCGAAAATAATTCCGTTTTGGTGATGAAGAATTTGAAGACACTCTTTTACGTTGGTATGGCGAAGTTGACAGTAATGCTAGTGATATAGAAAGTGCATCTGAACAGGAGAATATTGTATCTGAACATGTGTAAACAAAGGCGATGTTTGACTTTTGCTGGGAGGTAACCTATTTGTTTTTTTTTGTTCTTTTCTTAGTGAATGTATTGATATGTTCTATTATGAACCATTTTTTGTCAAAACGTTGGCAATTTGTTTCTTTGTTTAACTTTTTTGAAACGAGAATGACATTTATGTTTAAAAGCGTAATTGCTAATTAGTATTGTTGTTATTATGGTTATTATTAGATAAGTATTATTAAAAATACTAAATTTGTGTAGAAATATGTTTATTTGTTCCTTGCTGTATCAATATAATAAAAGTCTTTCAAAAAAATGTCATTTTGGTGTTTATTTTTTGAATAGTCTGCTAGACGCCACATGATACTTTGTGATAAAAAATCTCACATGGTGTGTTAAGGGATAATATAAGTGCCCAAAAATTTAAAAAAGGAGAAATTTTAAACATATGCTATTTTTCTACCTGAGCAGAGCCTTCAATAACGCCTCCAAAAAAAGATAATTCCGTTTATAGTTTTGTGTAAATATAATTAGACTTCGACTATTAAAATCATATTATTTAGTGAGATGCCAAAGACGCGTTAATAAATGTGCCTTTCCTCTAATGTGTCGGTAACAAAAAAGGTATTTTCACATTTCCTGTAATTATAGGATATTTGCAAACAAAGTGATGCAAAATGTTAGAATTTGGGTAATTTTTAAAAATGGTCTATGTTCATCTTTTATATTGGCTCGATTCACCGTGTGCCGTCGGGTTGTTTGAAAACCCATTCCTTTGTCTTACAGCCGAGAAAAACATTTCCAAGTGATTTTGGCTTAATTTGTACCATAGTAAAAATCGTAAAATATTTGTTTTTACTAAGTCATTAAATATACCTTGTACACTCCACAAACATACAATTAAGCCAAGAATCAATAGAATTTTTTAAGAAATTTTCACTTCCTTTAAAAAGTGGTCTTTTATATGACAATTTACTAAAAGCAATTCGAGTATTTAACACTGTGTTAACACTTTCTTGAAATGCTTGTATATCTAAATCCTTGTCACAGTATTCTAACGCATCTGCCACACTTAAGCTAAATGTTTGGACAGCCAATTTACCTTCTTTTTTTCTTTACAATACTGGATATTCATAGTCAGTTATTTCACCTTTAATCCTACATCTATTATGCTAGTTCGTCAAGTTAAATATAATACTCTTTACTCGTTTAGATACCCGCATGGTTGTCGTATGAGCTTGGCCGTTTATGGAGCTGTTCCAGGGAAAATTGAGAGTTCTGTGGTCGTATCCTTAACAGCCCAAAGATATCCTAAAGCGCCTTAAAGATGCCATGTTCAGATATTCGAGACATCTTACAGATGTCCTGTTTACGCCTTGCGTCATCTTTAAGACATCTTTAGGACATCGAATGTTACAAAAAACAACGTCGTCTTATGACATCTTAAAGACCTATTTGTATGACATCTTAAAGACGTATTTATATGACATCTTAAAGACGAACTCATTTTAAAATCATTTTTCCATAAATTTAAAAGCTCATTTTTAGAAAAATATGTAATTATCTGTTATTATCAATAAACTAAATGTTACATGTTTAATGTGTTTTTAATTGGTTCTTCTGCGATCTGAGGCCCTCCTTAGCCACGCCTGGATGGCAAGTCCTGACTGCTCAACGGCCTCTACGTTTCCACTTTCGACCTCCGTTTCGATACTTTCAGCACGATAAACGTAACGATACAAACCACAAAGTAATACAAACTATCAGAGATTTATTATATTTCACAAATTCACAAGCCGAAATCAAATTTTATCGAGAATGAACAACAGTTTTCGCCGGGCAGACGCTGAAGGCACCGACGCCGTCACCGCTTTAAAATGGGAAAATGGCCGCTCCAACCTGCAACACAGAACCAGTGTTGCCACATGAAAAACCTAAAGACTCCTGATTAATGACAAAATAACAACTTTTACTCGCAAAAAGTGATCAAACTAGTTTAAAAAAGAGGAACCTACTAAAAAAATCAAGCGATTTTATGAAAAATTATTGCATAAATTGAAAATGAAATAAAAAATTACGATTATAAATAGAAATGCGTACGAATAAAAATTAAATTATTTGTTATATATATAATGAAGATTATAAAGCAACTTCTATTAAACAGTTTTTATGATATTTTAATTGCCACATATTACTAATAATTGTACTACACCTACAAACATTACCAAAATACCCAAATTTCGGATAAAATACCTATAAACGGCAACACTGTAGACCTTTACTGGTTGTCGTTCCATTTTGTTTGTTCCAGGTCAAGAATCAACAACTACAAAGTGCTCGTGAGGCTTTAAAAAAACGTCTTGAAGACGTTCATCTGAATCAACTTTAAGACGTCTTCGAAAGATGTCGTGTTTAGGTCTTCAGACGTTCAGGCATAATATGGACATAAACAGGACGTCTTTGAGATGTGGTGTGCTATCTGGGATACGTAACTTGATTTTCTCGGGCTGTTTGATGGGATCGATCCATTGATTTGTATAGGAGTGGATAAGCAATAGCCGCCTGTCGCACTACTCAAAAGTGGCAACCTATGGGCGAAAAAACAGGCGCATGACAAAATCGACGCAAACTGGAAAAACGTAAACAAATAAGCTACCGTTTCGTCATGCGCACTAAAACACTTGCCGTCTCAGCAGGCGTCGGTCAGGACCGAACTTGGCTTTTGTCTTTGACGTGTTTTCGTTTTGACGGCGCGGCGTTTTGAGTTAATAATTCGAGTTTTTACTTTTTTTTACTTTCTTTGGACCTAGTGTCTGTAGTTGCTTAATTAGTTTTAGTTTAGTGGTTCACGTTTGTGGTTTGTGCGTACCCTATTGTGATTTTCGTTTTAATTGAACAATACGCACATAAACAATGAGCGATGCTACCAAAATAGAATCCCGAAAGTGTATGGTTGTGTTTTGTAGTAGTAGAGGCAAAATACCCGGGATTTCCTATTTCAAGTAAGTCTAATTATTATAAGTATTACTTATTTATACCTTATTATTTGTTTCACTATGCTAACTGGGGCCCATTTCACAATCGGCAAGACTCCTCTACCGAATATTTGGTGAAATAATCACTTTCGAAGTCCGGGCCTGCCTATTTACCTTCACGGTGCAACAGCTAGCTCCTACTAATTTTCTAATGCGCAAGTCCAAATTGAAATCTCTTTGTTTACATTTCGCGGTCGTAAATTTGCCATGTTTGGTCTATTTATTGCTTATCCACTCCTATACAAATCAATGGATCGATCGGGCGTTATGAACATTTTCACTGGCTTAGCACATAATCAAACAATAAAGCGTACTGTATTCTGGCCATCGCTATCGAGAAAACATTCAAAATTATAGGCATTTATAGCAGTGCATTTCAAAACAGTCAATAATTCTCTTACCTTCTCGGTGATAATATACATTAACAGTCTCATGGATGTTAGAAATATTGGTTTCGGAATTTGTCGGTTATTTGCTCCTGGATCTGTTTCAATATTTAATAGGAAAGGTTAAAAATTTAGTCAATGTTTATTTCGGATATCATAACCTTTAAATGTCAGAGGAGCTCTCTCAGGATTCTAACGTTTCGTGACAACCCCAGCTGACTTGACAAAATAATTGTTGGTTGCCTATTGAGGGATACTCTTGGAATGTTGCCAGATGTACATGTTTCCCTAGTGATCCTCATGCGATTTTGATGTGTTTGCGGTCCAAGCCAACAAGAAACAACATAATTGATTGATATGCTACCATCAGTTTGATGTTAGACGACTTTCTTTCGCTTTCGCTTGATGTACGCAGACAAGATGTTTTAGTGGTTGCGTTGTGTTCCCTAAATTTGGCAACACCAGCCGGATTGCTTCGCATTTGCTCCCAACAGAGTCGCAGGCTCTTGGCTAAAGGTACATTTAGGCTTGAATCATTGCGCCTCGAATTTATGCGTTTAGCGTGTTTGATGGCCGGAGTTTAAAATGGCCTCCGGCCGGAATGGTGTGATTTCTGTTTGTTTGGTCATTGTGGATAATGGTTTTATCATCGGTTTTCTTTGTCCTGCCAGCCATACATAATATCATACAGCCTTAGGTACGTTTTATTGCATATTGACGATGTTAAATTTGGTGGCAACCATCTTGTCGGATTTTACGTGTGTCGCAGGATAATGTAAAGCTGACCTATTGGTCGAGTTTTTTCTGGCCCTTTAACATTGAACTTGGTGTGTTCGAGGTGGACGATCTTGACTTGACCTCGTTCTCTTTCTTGGTAAATCCTCCAAAGAGGAGGTAGTGCGTAAGCCTGATTAAAAGTTTAAGAGTATCTAATGCGCCCTTACGGGGAAAATCTTATTTCGAGCTAGAGAAGTTGGCATAAATAGTTACCAGTTTGGTGTAGTAAATTATTTGAGTGTGGATTGGTTGGATTTTGCCTGAAGTCTAGATTTCATTTGGCAACTGGCCACGTGCGGAGGATTCCGGAACAGAATACGCCATTTCCTTCCTCAATGGGTGCCTTAGGAGAACCTTGCTCCCATTCGTCATCGCCATCAAAAACCCTACGTAGCTAGGTAAACAAATATCTTACATTTTGTACAACTGGGACACGTATACCATGGTAGACGCGCACAAAGTTTAGTAGCAATAGGTATTATACTGATAACTTTTAATTATTAGCTGATGTGACAATAGATATCTTATGCATATTGCGTTTATCTTTAATTCGTTGGAATTGTTTTTGGATCTTCCGTAATCATTTATTATGTTATCCGATATGATCTAGTTCAATATTTGTGAGCATATATCAAGTTATTATTTGCTTCCAATTAAGATCTTTTACATTTTTTTTATATTTATATCATTCTGTTTATTGAAAGAAATATGACAAGACGTTAACGTCAAACTTAACAAGCGCCTAATAAACGCAAACCTGCACGAACGTTACCGTCTTTTATTTGTTCTGAAATACCTCAACGAAACAAGTGTAGTTAAGAGTCATTTGATTTCAATTCACCCTGAAGGATTCTCAAGACCGAGGATCTTCTAGCTTTAGTCTGCGGATCTAGTTATTTCAAAACTGGTGCCGCTCTGGTCAAAAGTAAATAATTGACCCACTCCCACGTCGACGAGCAGTCGGAGCACATGTAGCGCTGGCCGCATCCTTAAGGGTAGGTACCATCTTAGTTATTTTATATTGCTGACTCATTTAAAAGGGTTTTACGCGCAACACTCTACCCTCACCATCATGTAGATGATGCCAGTCACCCAAAACATTTCGAATCGACATTACGATATGAAAAACATCAACAATAATATATATTGTTTCTTTATTTACGGAATTTAAAAAATAAGGTTTAATTTTTGGAAAGTGCAAGTTAGCCCCTAATAAATGGCACGCATAGCTATATTTGAAGCACATCCATCAAAAGTCAAACTCTTGATGGAAATACCGATGCCTCCATGTTGTTGAAGACAACCTTTTACTAAGTTTGCCTTTTCCTCACCAGACAATGAATTTATTAAAAAATAGGCTACAGGCACTTTCCATCTGCAATTGTACCCAACCACCATGAAAATCAGCACATTTTTGGCTCTTGGTAAAGTATCACTTTCTTGTAAACCAGTACCAAAATTTATATACCCTACATGTCTACTTCCTGTCCACTGAACATGCTCTCTAATGGACATCAATAACTAAACCGGTCACTAATTTTTTGCCGTTTTGTTCTTCTAGCTGAACTTTATTCTTAATAGCATTTAGTGCTTGAGAACTATACCCTATTTATCTTACAAATTTTTGCCTTTTTCTCCTCTTCAATGTCGAGCGTTTTCCAGTTTGTTTTAGGTTTTTCAGCATCGTTAGCAGGGGCGAGCGGTCCATGCACGCAAGGGAAGCATTGCTTCCTCTAAATAACTGTCACAAAACTTAAATTAAAAAAATGAAAATATTATTAATAGTTTACCGACTTAATAGCGCCAACTGTGACGGCAATAAATACAATACATGCAATACAACCATCAGAGGCACTAGAAGCAGCATTTAAAGCTAAATAATATCAGATGTTTCGTGTATGCATTAAGTGAAGAAAGTAATATAATACTTCATCTTTGTCATACGAATGAGAATGCGTGTGTCGTTTCGTCGTTTGTCTTGCTTATTACTTTACATGCAAAATTTACGTGGTGAAGCCCGGTGGGGGAGGCGTCAAGTTGCGAGAGGTTTGTCACTAAATAAGCAGTATTAAAATTAAATCAGTTTTTTTAGTGCAATTTCCACGATGGATATGGATACAAAGCCGACGTGTGCGGCAGGCGTGGTGGATTTGCCGGCAAATAGCGAAGCGGCCGGAACTGTACAGTTGTGTAATTGGGTAGTCTGTTATGTAATAAATAAAGGGTTTTCTTCGCAAAGTTTTTGCGAAAAGACAAATATGATAAACACGGGTAGGCCAAAGCCCGAAATGAAAAATCTCACGACAGAAATTTAAACTTGTATCCGATATTTTAGTGCCGATAAATATTATGTGCAGTATGGGTGGTTGACAGGTTGTGAGATAAGAAATAAACTTTTTTGTTGGCCTTGTTTGCTTTTTGTTAATGAACAACGGATTTGACGATTTAAATAATTTACATAAAGTAGTAAAACGTCATATTAGCTCCAAGAACCACTTGCAAGCTGTTATCAAAGAAAAAGTTTTTGGAAAGATATGAATCGAACACGCTTTAGATAAACAGTTACAGGTTAGTCATCAACAACATAATGAATTAGTGAATAAAAATAGGAATGTGCTTAAAAGACTTATTGATGTTGTGTGTTTTCTTGCCCTTCATGAACTTGGGTTTAGAGGGCATGATGAATCAACGTATTCTGCAAATAGAGGCAATTATCTAGACCTTCTTTCTCTATTATCTAAGTATGACCCATGTTTATAAGCTCACTTGGAGCAGGGCATTGTGTTTCAAGGCACTTCAAATCGAATTCAAAACGACTTAATTTCTGCAATTTCGACTGTTATTTTAAACAAAATTAAAGACGAAATTAAGCAAACACGTTTTGTTGCTATTATTTTGGATGAAACCACTGATGTTACCAATTTTAGTCAGCTTTCTGCTGTAGTGCGGTTTGTAAAAGAAGACGGAAACATACAGGAAATATTTTTAGGTTTTATTAACGTGTTAGAAGATAGAACGGCTAACGCACTGTATAAAATTGTATGTGAACTTATTATAAATATTAATGCCGCTGAAAAATTGGTTGCTCAATGTTATGACGGTGCTGCTCTAATGGCTGGGCATTTAGGCGGTCTTCAAGTAAAAGTGCGTGAAACTTATCCGGGTGCCATTTTCAAACACTGTTTTGCGCACAAATTAAACTTAGTTTTGTCTCAATCAGTAATGAAGATAAAAGAATGTAAAGTGTTTTTTGCTTTGAGCGGAATGGCTGCTTTTTTTCCAAATCTACCAAACGCACTCAAGCATTGGATATAATTGTAAAGCGAAGACTACCGAAAGTTGCTGCTACGCGCTGGAATTACAATGGCAGGCTAGTACTAACCTACTAACTATTTTTGAACATCGCGAGTTTTTAATTGAATTATTTGAAAGTATATTAGAGAATAGCGATAAATGGGATATAGAAACTTTAAACTGCTCTAGAGGGTTTTTAGATAGTTTAAAAAACGATTTTAATTTTAAGTTTTTACTTCTTGTTTTTTCAGAAATATTCCCATTTTCTGATAATCTATTTAATATATTACAATCTAAAACCAACGATATTGGATTTTGTGTAAAGAAAATTTGTGAGTTTAAAAATATAATGAACAAAAAGAGAGATGACTTTGATAAATGTTGGGAAAGTACGAATAGTGTGGGTGTGGGTAGGTATCGGTTTGGAGCCACAAAGAATGTTGGAGATATTAAAACGTGTTATCGACGACTTTTGGATCAAATTTATCAAGAAATAGACAACAGGTTTAAAAACTTTGAAGACCTAAACTTTCTTGAATTGTGCTATTTTAAGGAAAAACATTTTCCGGAAACCCAGTTAAAATATAGAGCATATCTACATCAAAACTATACCCTGGTGACCCATCAACGTAGCTACATTTTGACAAGAGTTCTAGCATGTGGCAAAGATTTGATACCAACGTACATACTCGTATGCTGATGAGCATTTTAAGATCCTTTACACAAATAGTGCACTATGTAAAAATCGACCTCTCCTATTGGTCGATCCATCTCGTATTACAATATGTCTTCGTGATGCAATCGATTTCTGTCAAGAGCTCTCGTGGTGTAGAGGTTTAGACAACTGGGTCTCACCTGGACGGCCCGGGTTCAAACCCCGTTGCTTCCTTTTACTTTTTTTTTAAAGATTATGTTTCTAAACAGTTTTTTTCTTGATTTTGGGTATGTCTTGGGTTAGCACCTGGTTAGTTTCCTTTTCTTGAGCCCCCGTACCGAGCGAAGCGAGCGCAGGGCCATGCGGATCGACCAATAGGAGAGGCCGATTTTTATATAGTGCACTATTTGTGTAAAGGATCTTATAATGCTGCTGATGATGAATAGATATTTAAGGTTAGAGAAAATTATCTTAATTCTGGAGTGTGCTTGGCACGTAACCCTGTTTTTAGCTGTCTAAAGAATATTTATTTTCTGGGATCAGGAATTAATTAGGTTTTAAATACCTAACCTATGCAAAATTATTTAAGTACCTGTGAAATTCTATTTTCTGGCCTTTTTTCGATTTTGTAGAACACGATCTCATTTTAAAACAAGTCTTAAAAATATACGAGAAATAACAATAATAACACAATAAAACACAAAAGCGCACACCAAAACATCAATAGGGTTGCCAGACCGTTCGGCTCGATTTCCCCAGTCGAAATTTAAAAATCCATCAAATTTAGGACTTTTTGAAAAAAATCCCCCAAAAAATAATTTTGTTGTTTTCGTAGATTAAGATATGTTACTCCTGGATTTTAATAATTTTTCATGGCTAAAATATTTTCCCCATATCTCTAAAATACCCCCGAAATAAGCTCTGTTACAAATAAGCCTCAAAAACTAGAAAATATTTAGTGCAAATAAAAGCTGCTTTGTCCAGGATTTTTTTTATTTTTCAAATGAAAGAGAGAGCTTATAACCAATAGAAAAAAAAAGATTAAAACAGAGAAGGTGTGTGCTTAAGACCGTACGACAAGAGTGAAAACTCCAATAAAGCGATATTAAAAGCTAAATAAAAATAAGAAAAAAAAGTTTCTTGAGTATTACCACTTGGCGGATTAAATATTTTTATGCCGCAACTATAGATGGCGACAGAGCAGCTCGGACATAAAGATCAAAAAGATATATATTTTTTCATTTTACGATCAGAATAATCGGATTTTTGTGTTTTTATCTGATCTTGTGATTTAAGAGATCAGATTTGAGTCGAGTCGCGTCAAACTTAAAATCGCCTGTTATTCCCCAGGTAAATATTGTTTCCCCAGTAGAAATCCCCAGAATAAAATATCCCCGAAAATTACCCCAAAGGAAAAAAAATCCCCTAGTTTTTGGGGAAAATTCCCTCATCTTGATCCCTGACATCAATAACACAGGCCATAGATAAATATTATGACGCTGGTCAGGCAAAACTTGGAGCTAGCCACAGTACGGCAACTAATGAGCCTGACCAATAACGCAATTACTTGATTTGTTTACTTTTGTGATACGGCGGTCCGGCATATTCATATCTAACGTACCGCAATCCGAACCATCTTGTCATAAGGCGACTATAATATAGATGTTAATAGGTCTTATTATGGCTTTGCATATCCCCCACTCGTTACGGGGGCTCAATCAACAAGAACTAACCAAAACTAAACTAAGGCTAATCCAAAATTAAGAAAAAAAAGGTAAATTAATAAAAAAACAATAAACAAAACATCTGTCGCGGCCGACTGGAATCGAATCCGCGGCGCAGGAATGACAGGCAAGCACTCTGCCCTCTACACCATCAAGGCGTTGCAGAAATTTTGCTAGAACGTAGAGACATGGATTCGTTTCGCCGCATCGAAAATTGTGCACATTTACATTACAGTCGCGCTATAAAATTTGCCATCCTTTACGCTAGATATGAATATGCACCCGGGTTCGATTCCCGTCGGTGGCAAGACCTTTTTTTTAAGGTTATGTTTGATTATTTTTTTAAATTTGGGTTAGCTTTGGTTAGTTGAGTTTGTTTAAGTTAACCTTAAACAGCCACGGTCACAAAATATAAATCAGCTGGGAGGGAGCGCAGCGTTGCCAATTCTTGGCAACGTTGGCCAAACGTAGAATGACCCATGTCTTTACGTTTCAGCAAAATGGTTCCAACGACTTTGGTGGTTCAGTGGTACGATTCCGTATTTGTGATACGGCGGCCCGGGTTCGAACTCGTCGGTGGCAAGATTTTTTTTAAGGTTATGTTTGTTTATTTTTTTTAATTTCAGTTAGTTTTCTTTGGTTGCGCCCCGGAGCGAGCGGAGGGCCATGCGTGAAGGTAATAATACTCTTCATTTAAAAGTAATGGAAACTGAGAATTGGCAACGTTGCCCTCCCCTGATTTATATTTTGTGACACTTGCGGATAACCAACTAATCAGCCTGACCAATATCGCATGGCCCTCAATTTATCGATGTCTTTACGAAGCAATTAATTGCTGTCAAGTGCTCTGGTGGTTCAGTGGTTAATGACCGATTGTCGGTATTTTTTTTTAAGGTAAAAGGTTACGTTTGTAATTTTTTCTTCATTTTGGGCAAGCATGGGTAAATTTTTGTTGGTTGCGCCCCGTAGGGAGTGAAGGGACATGTGTGAAGTTAAATATTAGACATTCTAAAATAGTAAACGAACCCCTTAAATAGTGAACAAACCAAGTCAGGCTCATTAGTTGTTGTGCTGCGGCTAGTTCCAAGTTTTTGTTTTTTATTTTTTTCCTGATTTTGGGTATGCCTTGGGTTAGCTTTGGCTAGTTCCTGTTCGTTAAGCCCCCGTAGCAAGTGAAGCGTAGTTTAATGATAAAAAAAATTGAGTCAAGAGCATAGTGGATATACAGCAGCTTGCATGTGTTTCCGCGAATATATTCCATATCTAACCTCAAAATTATACGCATGCGCAACATTACGTTCCAAAGTTCCATATTTGAACGGTCCGGCTAGATGCAAGTGTTTACTATTTTGACTGTCTTCACTAGAGTTGATACAAACTAGTATTTTTTTATAACAAGTATGTTACGTTCCTGTTCCATGTGCGTACCTATTACAAAAAACTATTACTGTTACTAGCCTAGCCAGCTTTAGAAATTGAAAGTAATACAATCGGCTTGCAAATAAATATCAGTACTCCAAAATATATCATGCAATAATATTATATTACCTATATCATATTATATATTAAAAATTTATTTCATTAATTTTTATCACGTGGAAAATATTTTTGCCTCTTACATTTACTATATTTAGTAATTATTAGGAACCTTTTTAAGACGGAAAAATAAAAATACCGTTTTCAACTGACCAAAGGACCGGTTTTCTGACTGATTACCATATTTACGTAGGTTCCGTTATTAAGGGAATCGAAATCAACTATCATAAGAACTTACTATTATATACCACTTTACGCGCCTATTCCGCTAACTAGTAAGTATGTGTTCTTTCTATAGTTCCTGGTACAGGCTGTTACGCGTACGCCGACTGTTCCGACGAATGAGTATAAAGTGTTAAGTAGAAGTTTAAGGTTACGTTTTAGCTCCATTCTATTTTCTATAATCGCCCGACCGTAATGGATAACTGCTTGTTCCTGCAAACGATTTTACCTTTACCCTTGCAATTGATTTTCATTTTCACTGTTTTACTTTTTGAATTTAAAAGTAAAGTAAATTAATTAAGTAGTAGAAAATGAGTGCTAATAAGAGATTTAGTATCGTTTGGGACACGAAATATGGTTTGGGATTTTTTATTGTAATCGAGGACAAAGATCGAATCGCCCAATGTGAGTTGGGTCACAAGAAACTGTCTTATAGAGCATCTATTTCTAATTTATAAAAGCATGTTAATAGATCACACCCGCACAATCCAGTTAAAAAGACATCTAAAAGCACAAATAGGCCCCACTTAGATGATAATGATAATGAGAGTACTAATGGTAGTGAATCGTTAAAACTAAGTAAAAAATATCCTTTTGAAAACATTAACAATATTTAACTTATTTTCTGGGATGTTTTTATGAGCTTTAAAATTATCAAAATTTTAAAAATGTATATGAAGTCATTAAACTAACTGCCTGCAATAACACATTAAAGAAAATGAAATCAAGAGTTAGATTTATTTATTTTTATTCGGCGCCTTAAAATACTTAGAATAATAGTAACATGTAATTAATAACAGGGAACCCCATAGGAACAGACATACTTCTACCGAAGAATAAAGAATGTAATAGCTCGCTATTCCGAGTAAATATTCTTTGCACCTATTCCGAGAACTATACTCCAAGCGTCAAGTCAAACGCAGCCTCGGAATGCGATTGCAGAATTATAGCCACCACATCGCCGACGAGTTAAGACTAAACTCTCCTTTGAAATTTGTCGTGCACAGTTGCACAGTCATAGTGCACTCATGAATGGTAAATGATAACTATTACTGACTGTTCCACACTTATAACTGTTCCAAAATAATTGTTCCTAGTATTTTGTATCAACTCTAATCTTCACAGTCCAGCAAGTTATTTCCAACGGGCTTAGTGCATGCTGTGCGCACTTGTAATCGAGGCTTTCAGTCAGCTTTCTACTTGTTTCCAAGCCGGCGGCGCCACCTGCTGCAAATCCCGCATGGAGGAATGCAGAACCTTCGAGGCAAGCTGACGGCCCACGGGGCCAAGGCCTATGCAATGGCCGACGAGGTGACGATGACTTTCAATGGCAATTCCCGCCCTTACAAAGCAGCCACCAGAACTTAAACAGAGACAATCATGCGTCTATTAACTCGAATGTTAAACAGGTTAGTGGTACTGCACGCGCCAACCCCATTAATTTAAATAACAACAATGTAAATATTTCAAATGTCATGTCTGCGATCTAATAGGCCCGATCGATCCGGTGGAGGTGTGGCCTGTCTCATACATAGGTCGCTCTGCCATAAAAGGATTCAAAACCTTAGATCTCAAATAGAACACGTTTGCATCGAGACAGAGAGCGGTCTACGAATTTGTGGCGGCTACGCATCCCTGCGTCTCCGCCTCACGGCACCCGACCTCTTTGCTTTACTACCGCAGAACATAGTATCCCTGCTGATAGGAGATTTAAATGCCTCGCACGCCGCATGGGGCGGCGTAACTAACTCCAGGGGTAGATTATTTAAGGGGATAATCGAAAACAATCTGGAAATGTCCTATCACCGAACTCCAAATCCCACCTATCTACGTAGTGCCTTGTTCCTGGCCATTGCTATTACCCGGGGAGCGATAGGAACAACGCAATTACAGGAAATCAATGATATAAACTCGGATCACCTCCCAATCAAGATTGGATTGTACTGCAGGGTCCCTGTCGTTTCGTACAAGAACATTGATTGGAGAGAATTCCGGGCAAGGCTAAGCGAATTAACTCTCATCCCTGAGCAAATAGTTAGTGTCCAAGATCTAGAAACTGAGGTTGCAACTCTTACGTCAAATATCCAGCGCATCCGTGATGCTATGTGCCCTGGGGTTGCAATACGCCCTAGGACAGAATCCCTCCCTGAACCTATCCTAGAACTTATCACTTACAGAAACCGCTTTCGACGTAGATGGCATGCGGATGGAGCTGACGGAGGAAATAAGGATTAAAATCTGGGGGGAGCACCGTGACCAAACGTGGCTCGACTTCATCAATAGTGTGAGCAGGGACGATGGCTCGCTGTGGAAGTTAGCCAAGCGAGTCCGTGGAGGTAGTACGCAAATCCCTGTCATAAAACACAGGGGTCTCGATATCATGAATGATTTAGGGAAAGCAGAGGCCTTCGCGGACTATACTTCGAGGGCGTCTACAGCGAGGCTCCTGACACCCTGCCGGAGCAAAGACACTATAGCCGAACTGTAAATGTGTTTCGACAACACAAGTATCCCATCCCTCCGTCAGTTCTTGATAGATGGAGAATCACGCCGGCGGAAGTCCGCAAAGCGCTCTGTCATCTCCCGAGAAACAAAGCTCACCTAAGAAAACCTTGATCCAATATTTGCATATTATTAATGCGGTAATTCGGCTGCAACACTTCCCTAAACCATGGAAAGTAGCGTGAGTCATACACTACCCTAAACCGGGAAAAGATCCTTCTTTACCCTCCTCCTACGGACCAATATCGCTACTGAATACCCTTGGGAAGGTAGCTGAGATGCTTATCTTGCCATAAGGATTAGCAGGGTGGTCGAACAGCTCGACAACATTCTACCCTTAGAGCAATTTGGCTTTCGAGGCCAGCATGGCACTGTCTTGCTGGCAGCGAAAATAGCCACCGATATTTGCGAGGGATTCAACAATAGGCAGTCCACTGCGCTCCTCTTACGATATCGAAAGAGCGTTCGACAGGGTGTGGCATGATGGGTTGCTGCTGGAAAATTACAGCATGCCGCTGTATATGGTAGCACTCATAGTCATACCTTGCCGGACGCACTTTTTCAACTAGAATCGGCAAGCAAACCTCGGCTAGCAGAAGACTGCTAGCAGGGGTACCACAGGGTACCGTATTGTCGCCGCTACTATTCAATCTTTTTATAGTAGATATCCCGTCTCATCCTCATACCTGTAAAGCTCTTTTCGCTTATGATACAGCGATTTATTCCCGGAATCCTAAAGCTGAAGTGGCGAAATCAAACATAAGTGAGCATATGGACATTCTAGTCCCTTTTTACGAGAGGTGGAAAATCACCCTCAATACTGCTAAAACTGACTTAATTATAATCTTCCGCAGAAGAAAAGATACGGAAATCACACTCCTTATGATAGGCAACACAGCCATACAACCCAAGAGTAAAGTTAAGTACCTTGGATTAACACTAAACAGTAAGCTTAACTTTAGCAAACACATTGCAGCCGTGGTCAGAAAGAACGAGGGAATTAAAAAGAAAAAGGGATTGGGATTTTTGATAGCGGGCAGGTCATTTCTGAGTCCTGCAAATAAACTCACTCTCTATCGTGCAATCATCGGGCCAGCGCTGATGTATGGTGTTCGGTGGCAAAATGCCACAAAAGAAAGCTGCAAGTCATGCAAAATGGTTACCTAAGGGCAGCATTTTCCCTCACCCTGCGGGATCGTGTTAGAACTGAAGACCTGCATGCGTGTGCTAGAATCGAAAACGTCGATGAATATATCGATAACCACGCATGTAGGTTCTTTGAAAAACAGATCCGAGGGTCGTCGCTCACTGCCAATATTGCAGATAGCAGGTACAGCCCCGAATACCATACTACATACGGCGCCATATATCGCGAAATAACACTGTTTTATAAGCAGCTTAGATCTCTCGGGAACACAGTAAACATCTTAAAAGATTTCGAAACCCAATCCTAGCTAACTTTTGAAAGCAACTTTCCAGCAAATAAAAAGTTACTCGTATCAGGAGACCAGCAGTTCACAACCCGCGGGTAACGCGCGGGACTTCTGCCCGACCGGCCAGCCACCCGTGTTCGGATATGGGGGCGGAGCTGCACGGCATATAAAATCGCAAACACCACCATAAATTCGCAAACACCACCGCATCTATCATCTAACTCACTCGATTTCTGCCTACTGAAGCATCCATGTCTCCGCAGCCGGAGCCGCGGGACTCGAACCATGCGCCTTGATACAATTACAACCATACAGGATTAGACTCAATTATTAAGTCTTCAACATATAATATAGCTTTCGTTTAGCTATAGTTCTATGTTGTATAATCGTCCATTTTAATATTATGACCTCCTGCTCTAAGGCTAAGGGAGCACTATAAGCAGGGTTTTTGCTGGAATTTTCCCTCTACACACACCTGGCACCCTGGCAGTAACATTTAATACATGAAAAAGCACTCTATCATCCCTAGCTTTTAGCTAATTAACATCGGTAGCGACTTTGAAGGGGTCTCCCACGTAAAGTTCACCTAACAAGCAGTACCACTAACCCTAGATATTAAGTAGGTTTAGATCAGCCCCCTACGGGTGCCTCTATCGGTTGGTCACGGCGTTGCAGGAACAACACCAGGCGACACAACAGATATATTATTAAATATGTATAAATGGCATACTTAACCTAGATACGTTGTCAAAACAAATTCAATGTTTAAATAAACAAAGATGAAGAGCGGAGGGCCATGCGAAAAGTGAAATATTACTTGTTGTAATACGTGCCCGTACTTTGTCAGCACTTTCTACGATATATTTGGCTTTATCTAACTAAAAATCAGGATATATTTAACAAAAGCCGTATTATAGTGGATATACACAGCCCGCATGTATGTGTTTCCGCGAATACATTCCACTGTATTCAATACATATTACTTCTGGGATCCGGGTGCCGGGATGAAAACAAACAAACGCTAGCTCTAGACTCTGGTGAAACTCAACAGCTGAGCTGCTGACGACAATGTTTAGCCGTACTCGATTCACTACTTTGGATCGATTCAGATCGATCTAACTGAACTTTATTGAACTGATTCGTGTTCGATTGTAAAAATATCACTTTGCCCCCACTACCTTAAAAGTGATCCAGCTCACCTGTAAGTGAACCGAAAATGGATCGGGATCACTTAGATCGGTTCAGTAGTTCAGGTCGTCAGGTAAAAGATGGCATTTAAATGTCAATTATCAATCGGCTTTAATTTTTAATTGTTTTCACAATTTCATTTGACCTTGGCTCACTGAACTGAAATATCAGTTCAGTTTCAGTTCATTTTGAACTGATCTCCAGTCTCAATCGAATACGGCTTTTATAACCTTTATTTTATTTTTTCCGACCCAGCTCAACGCCACGGTGGCGTTGCCCGCGTTGCCCAGCTACTGAGAAGTGTGGTTGCAGGAAAAGCCGATCTTCAATTAAGGCTATACTAACAAAACTATCTGTGAGTAAAATATCAGTATTACGCACAATACGATACCTATTCCTAAAATTTCAATCTCACGTAGATTAAACACCCTTTTTCTTTAACTTAACCTAACTTATAACCCCAAACTCGTGGTTGTGGTACATTTCAATGAATGAATCTAGTGGGGGTGGCTTCTGGGCCCCCCCAAATAGTTAATGTTATTCAAGATCAAAATACCGTATCTGGGCCAAAATATTGGTAAATTATCACTCAATGGATATTGCTAAGATATTACACAACATAAATATACAAAATAAAAAGGCCCCTTGAGAAAAGGGAAAAATCGTATTACTATAGAATTTTCGACACCTGAAAGTGCTAATAGTTTTTTGCAAAATCAGTAGCTATTGAATAAAGGCTACGAAATGTACATTCCTCATGGTAATGTAAGATGCAAAGGGGTAGTTAGAGGGATTTTTAAAAACTAACTATAGAGGAACTCAAAGAGTTTTCAACAAGCTCTGTAGAAATATTAGAGGTGAAAAGATTTAAATGTAAGACACTAATCGATGATAATGTTCAATATGTTGAAACAGGAACTTGTCTATCCACTTTTGAGGGAAAAATACTCCCTCATTATGTCAGTATTTATGGACTTGAAATGAAAGTAGAACCCTATATTATGCAGGTCACGCAATGCTATAATTATCTGTTATTTGGTCATGCAAAAATCCAATGCACAGGTAACATGCGATGTCAGAACTGTTAATTTGATGTTCATGAAGGGAATTGTAAGAATGCTAAACGTTGCTTTCATTGCATCAGCTTAGAACATGCTTCAATCGATAACATATGTCAAGAATTTTCTCGCCAACAACAAATAAGGCTATATA
>MU194646.1:4053-17112 GCA_016904865.1 Pissodes strobi | reverse complement strand
TTATTGTTCTGTTACTGATGATTAGGTCAATGCCTAAATATTAAAAATAAACTCCAGAATCTCAGTATGTTTTACTTTATTATCGAATTATAATTGGTAAATTGGTAATAATATTATTATGCTTAATTACAGCATTATTATGAGCATATTCTTCATTTAACTCCTCCACATTATTGGGAAGATTTTCATTCTCTATTCCTCTTTCAGCCTCAATGTCCACAAAGTCTGCTAATAAGTCACCATTTAAAATGCAAATGTTATGTAATATGCAGGCAGCCATGGTATTTAATACTGCCAAGTCATGTCGAATAGTCTCAATATATTTCAGCCTTCGAAAGCGACCTATTAATAATGTTAATGCATTTTCAACTCTCCCTCTTACTTTACTTAAGATCACATAATTTTTTTTTGTCTTAGTGCTAGATATCATTTATCTTTGAAACCCACTAGTAAATTAACATCAAGTTTATAAGCTAGGTCACCAACTAAGTAGCCATCATTAAAGAAAGTAATGTCTTGCCTTTGGATTACTCGGTACAAATCTGATCTTCTGTCTTCTGTAAAGAGTGAAATCATGGACAGAACCAGCTGCTCCCGTACAAATGTCTGTAAATAACATTTTATGATCACACACGGCTTGTAAAAGTAAAAGTGATAACCTTTCCTATTTACATATGAATTTGGATTGATTCTTGGTGCCACAATTTCAACGTGCGAACCATCAATACAACCGACAACCCCAACAAAATAATAAAACATGAATTTCTTTGCATAGTGTTTTTAAATTTGATTATTGATAGTGTAAACTTCTATGTGCAGACAAATTGTGTAACTTTTACTACCTGTCAGTCTATGTGTAGCAAAACTATTAGAAATTTCAATTTGCCTTTCCTCAGTTGGGCAGCAAATAATTTTATAATGGTGGTTTACTTTAAGTAATAATTTGTATGTACGATGTAAAATATCTCAAGAAGTTGATTTTGTCACACCAAACCTGTCAGCAACAGATCTGAAAAAGAAAAAATACTTATACTTATTTACTGATATTGAAATTTCTGCAATAAAGAAAAACTTATAGTTTTTTTATTTCATACTGTCCTGTATATTGTTATTTCTCGGCTTCATTTGCGACCGGGAAATGATACATTGCAGTATCAGAGCCGGGAAGTGTTGCCTAGCAACCTGTTATTAGGGATCTATTGCCCACAAGTAAAAGGCGGGCGATAATAAGATTTTAAGCTTAGCTAAATGTCAGAATTATTAACGGGATATTTTTATCGCGATAGGTCTTAACATTTCTGACAATTTGATGAAATATCAAACCCTACAGTCTACCTACAAAGTAAATTCCAATAAAAGATATAAATTCAAAAGTTTTGTAAATTTGAAATCATCCCATTTACATCTCGACTACCAAATTTTACGCAAAA
Organism: Pissodes strobi; assembly: GCA_016904865.1. Taxonomy (NCBI): domain Eukaryota; kingdom Metazoa; phylum Arthropoda; class Insecta; order Coleoptera; family Curculionidae; genus Pissodes; species Pissodes strobi. The sequence goes on along the minus strand of MU194646.1, from coordinate 15,682 downwards.
TTTGAATAAATGCAACATGAATTATTGATTATTTTTTATTAAGTCAAACTTTGATTTTATGATTTTAACGTAAGAAGCTTCAGTAATCGTCAGTATATACCAATACTATGTGTCAACACTAAACGCAAATGCCTTTCGAATTCTTCAACCAAATCTTCTCTTTTTATGGGCGAGAAACCTGTAGCAAAGTGTCCGTGATTTTCTTGAATGAATTTGGTTCGTTATGTTGATCCCAATTTTGAACCAAATAACTTAATTATTTTAAATTTCGATGGTACTTGTCTATGTCACTAAATGGTTTACAAAATTTACACATTTCGTACTTTCTTCCCATTTTTTAACTTTATTTGGCAGTTTATTAACATTATAAATTGCAAAACTATTATAGAATAACTATTAACTTGTAATAACCTTACATATTACATTTGTGCGGGAGATTTTGCCGCCTGAGATAAAAGCGGTTCAATCCAGCTTTCGCAGAGACTCGCAGAAACTTTGGGGAGTTTTAGCACAAACATATTATACGAGGGCGTGGGAGACATTATTTAGGGACTGTTGTTGCGTTTTCTATAACGATGGTTGAATTTTGTGCAGTGGATAACTGTTTCGGTAAAAGTAATGCTGAAAAATAATTTTTTAGATTCCCAAAAGATCCTTTCGGGTATGAGTAAATATTATCTAGAATTAAAAAAACCTACCTACTTGGTTTTTTAAAAAGGATAAGATAAAAATTAGGCATGAGAATATTATTCATAAAATTGTACACTCCATACATTCCTTAATCTATCATGTTCACTTTTCAAACCATTTGGTTTTGTGTTATTCATAAAATGTAAGATTAAACTTGTAGTTCCCATTCATTGCATAGGGGTGGAACCAATAAAAACGAAAATATTTCATCTCTAAATTAACCAAAACAATGCAATTACAAAGGGAAAAACAGCATCATCATTTTTCCAAATTTCAATTACGGGTGTTAAGGGAGTAGTGACCATAAAGGGGTCGTTTATTTTTGTAGAAGGGATTGTAGCTCAGGTTATAAAACTATTATGGGCCTGAAAATTGGTAGTTTAGGTATCTAAGTCTAAGACGCTGCGTGGCGTGACCGTCAAATCCAATAGGATTGATTCCGGCCTATAAAGAACCATTTTTTTAATAGCTTTAAAATACTTACCATATTTTTTCGCACGAGCACGAAATTAGGAAGGAAACGACCCGCTTGCGTGGAGTTTCCTAACGTGCGACGTGCGAGTGCGCTAAATGTCTTTTAAAACGTGTATTTTATACTATTTTTTCTATTTTGCACGTTTTTTAATGAAAACTTTTAATTTAATCTAGTCCCGATCAACAGTTGGGCGGCCATATTGTCATTTTGACGTCTTTATTACTAGAAATCCCATTGAAAGCGGTGTCGAAATTTCTGCTAGTGGGCCTTAACATTGTTAATATCCTAGTAACAAGTCAACAAAAGCCGTATCGGAAAGAAGTTCTTTTCGACACGCATTTGCGTATCAAAATGGAATAATTTTGAACGCAATAGAAAAAGTATTTTTTTACGACTGCCCTGAAAATAGACTAAAACGCACTAACAACTGCTCTTGAAATCTGGACATTTCAAACATCGTGTGAAAAGTATACTTTACTTACTTTCTAGGGTTTCTCCCCCCTAGGGACCCATTTCAGGGCTTCGCCCCAGGGGAGCTCCTTTTCCAAATGTATCAAATATGAGGCTCTCACACCGGGGGGGCCCATTCAAAAGCTTCGCCCCCCGAGAGTTCCATTTTAAAATCTGAAAAATTGGCCTCGTACCAGGGGCCCCATTTCAGGGCTTTGGGCCTCAAGGAGCCCCAATTTAGGGCTTCATACCCAGATGCTCCCTTTTCCGAGTATGTATAAAATGGGTCCTCCGAGGGAAGGCAAAGCCATAAGACGACACCGCTAGTGAATGGCGCCTTTTTTCAGAGATATGAAAAGAATCACTCCAAATATTAAGGGGGAAACCATAGAATGAGAGACGAAACCCTAAAAGGACTCCCCGGGCAGGGCGTTGTCCCAGCCCTGGCATCTAAATACCTACTCATCAACTAGTTACACAAATTGCTGTAGAAGTGTTTTCTAAAAAATAATAATAAAAATCAGGTAAACATAGGTACTGGCCTTAAACTAGTAATTCACCGTGATTGTTTTAATCTCAGATAGATTTTCTTTCTATCAATGCCATACAGAGATGAGAAAAAATGCGATTGTGTTTTTGTTTAAGAAATATAATATTATTATCTACTACAACTTTTTACAACTGTTTAATGTGCCCACCGTTCAGGACTTCTATCTTGGTATCTTACCGGATAGGACTGGCTGGTGTGCCCAGAAAGCGCACTGCGAACTTTTCATCGCGATTTTCGGATCAAACCGTGTATTATTAGGCTTGCTTTTCACGCTTTTAGTGATCAGTAAAGGCCGCATAGAGCTTTTTGTAGCAAATTTTTCAGTTTCCGGGGACGGACCCCCGGCTTTTAAAGCCCTAAAAATGGAACAGGACGACGATTGTGCGTCCCTGCAATCTGTTGATATTAAGTCTAGTGCACCCAGCGATAGAGTACTCGATAAATGTAGGTATATCCACAGTAAACTTGCAAAAAACACTGAAAACTGCGCTGTGTGCGCTAAATCACACGCAGAGCTACAGAGCGTCACGGGGAAAAGCACAACCTCAATCATCCCTCAATTAAACCTGGCGATTGATCATTTAAAGGCTTTCCATCAGCTCAAGCCTTCTTCTAGCACCATTAGAAACGTTAAATCAAAGATTGATACGGGAAGAAGCGGCAACAAAAAGAGCCGCAAAGAAGAGCCCCTTGATATGGACGTGTCCAACGAGGAGAGCAGGAAGAGGCAGGCACAGAGTCCTCTTGAGAAAAGCCTAGCCACTAGCGACCAAGAGAGTAGAGCACTCGATGATTCTGCTCTCCTGGTATCTGAAAGCGAAAAGGAACCTTTTAAAATGCCTTATAAAACCATAGGCTTCAAAAAGAACGTCAAAGTAGTCAACCTCAATTTTGGCGAACCCTCAAAGATTACGACTCAAAACAGATATGAGGCGCTGTCCGATTTAGAAGACGATAGCAGCGTCATATCTACGTCTGTTGAAAACCAGGCAAAGAAACCCCCAACCCGGACTAGCTCAAGGCTTAGAAAAAAGGCGTAAGCCACCCTCAAAGTAAAACCCGGCCCGCCACCCCCGATTGTCCTGCAGGGCAAAATAACAAGCCACAAAAAACTGCAGGATGATATGCACCGTCTGCATATAGATAAGTTGGCAATTAAGTACGCGAAAAACAGCACTGTAATTTACATAGATCAAGAGAAGGACTGGCAGGTATTCAAGCGCAACTGCGACAGCGAAGAGCTTAAGTACCACTCATATGCAGAGCGAAACCAAAAAACACGGGCTTTCGTTTTACGGGGGTTTGATGGAGACATTCCAATCGCCGAAATCAAAAGGCAGATACAAGACGAGCATGAATTAGCCACCAAAAACGTTTTTGAAATGCGGAAAACGCAGGTGCCACTGTATTTAGTAGTGTTTGACGCCACAGTCACACTTAAGAAACTTCAACAAGAAGTAAGAACCCTCATGAATATTAAAATTTCATGGGAAAATCGCCGCTGCTCCAAGCCCATCATGCAGTGCCGTCGTTGCCAGGGGCACGGTCACTCAATGACCTATTGTAAAAGGGACTTTAAGTGCTCGAAGTGCGGTCAGGGGCATGAAATAACTTCATGCACCTCTGACACTGTCAGGTGCGCAAATTGTGGCGGTCCACACCGGTCAATCAACCCTGATTGCCCGGTGTATACCTACAAACTAAATCAGCTGCAAATCACAAATGCAGCCAAAACCATCCCTAAACAGAACTTCGTTCCTGCTCCCTTGCCCGCCACGCCGGCCTGGCAGGGGCAAGGACGACAACATCAAGGCCGGGGTATAAAACCAAGCCACCCCCCCCAGAGACAACAGCAAGAGAGACGGCCACTTGCCAAACCGGTTCAAGCCAACTACGAAGCCGACTTCCCAAACACTTTGGGAGCCGCCCCGCAGCAGGCACCTACAGATCAGAGGCCAAACAGGGTAGATACCACCCCAGCAAATATAACTGATCACATATCTAACCTCCATAATGTTGTCAGCGAAATAAACTCGCTTGTCAACTTCTCCGAATTGTTCTTCGCATTAGACGAATATTGTTCAATGCTGAAATCTTGCAACGGCGACAAGATGCGAATAATGCAAGGAACAATTCAATTTTTCACACATGAAATTAATAAGTACAATATATAATTGATGATCTTATTTTCCAATGTTTGTCATAAATGTATTGTCCTGGAATTGTAACGGTATCAGGCAAGAACTCGGTGAATTTAAGCATTTTTTGTATAGTTCCAACTTTCAGGTTGTTTTTCTACTCGAAACTTTTTTGCCAGCAGACTTTTTGCTAAAAATCCGAGGGTATACCGTCGAGAGGCTCGATAGGCGTGCCCGCGGAGGAGAAGTGGCCTGTCTGGTGCATTAGAGGTGTGTCGGTCCGGATGGACCCGGTCCAAATGAACGAATCCAGTAACGGAACGAGTCGGACCGAATCCATCATGTCATTCGGACCCGGTCCACTACCTGCTTTAACTACGGTGCGAGGACTGCAAGCGATGTCGTGGTGAATCGGTTCGGGTGAAGCAACGATTTATAGGAGTCGAGTTCCTTGAATTAATACAATTCGGTCCGAGTCCGTAGCGCCGCTACGAATTTTGTTTGAGAAACCAGAGAAACCTTTTGCGTAATAATGGCGTATGCATTTGTTATTATAAGAAAAATTTTAATGGTTGCTTTTGTTTTAAAATTTTAAATAATATTTTGTCTACATTAAAAAAATTTAGTACAATAGATATTTTTAAAAAAACTAAGGAAAATAGCAGACATTTTTTAAAACAAAATATATTTATATTCCTTTATACAGTGTGTCCACTTAAGTTCGCACCATATGGGAAACTTTTTTATTATCAATTTTACGAAAAAAAGTTATCCCTTATAAAAAGTTCTGCTTGGTCCAAAACCTAAAATGCAACCGTCAGATATCAATTTTTTTCAGTACGTATACGAGGTTTGTCAGAAAATATGAAATTTACCCAACAGTAAAGTAAATTTATTTTTGAAAATATCGAAAACTTTAATCAGTTATCTCTTTATTCGTTAAACAGTTGATAACCTTTACGTCTCTTAACTTCTATGATGCATTAAAATAATTGATAAATATCAAAATTATTTATTTTACAATATCATCAATTATTTTAATGCATCATCAAAATAATGCAACATAGAAGTTAAGAGACGTAAAAGTTATCAAATGTTTAACGAATAAAGAGATAACTAGCTAAAGTTTTCGATATTTTCAAAAATAAATTTACTTTACTGTTGGGAAAAATTCATATTTTCTGACAAATCTCGTATGCGTACTGAAGAAATTTGATATCTGATGGTTGCATTTTAGGTTTTGGACCAAGCGGAACTTTTTATAAAGAATAACTTTTTTTCGTAAAATTGATAATAAAAAAGTTTTCCATATGGTGCGAACTTAAGTGGACACACTGTATATAAAATATAAACTACAAGAGCTCAGTTCCATTTGATATGGAAATTATTGATTTTGTATAATTTTATGCTGCCTATTTAAAACCAAATTCGTATGGTGTTCAATATCAATATTATTTTCAATTTAAATAAATCATTTAAACCTCACAAAATCTTAGAAAGAATAATGCAGGTTATGCAAAAAACTCCCGTCGGCAAAACACAAACGTTTGTGTTTCACGGCGCGGCGGTTACCGGACCCGCCGGACCGGGAAGCGCTCGATAGGTATGTGACATGCCAAGGAGGAGCAGTGAAGGTGAAGCCTGAATCGGTCCACTGGACCGAATCCATTGGACCGGGTCCACTGACGGACTGATTCAGATGGACCGGATCCATCAACGGACCCGGACCGCCCATCACTATGGTGCATAGGTCGCTGAGATATAAAAGGAAATCTCGCCTAATCTCGCGCATTGAATACGTGTCTATCGAACTAGACGGCGGCCTATGCATCACCGGCGGTTACGCTCCACCAGCACTGCGGCTAACCCAAAATGACTTTACCGTTTTTCTAGAGCCCGGCAAGAAGTCACTTTTAATTGGCGACTTTAATGCCAAACATGTCGAGTTTGGCGATGCTTATACTACTCACAAGGGCACTGTTCTGAGAAACACGTTAGAAAACAACCTGGAAATCCTGTATCATCGAACAAATTATCCAACCTTCCATAGTGGAAACCGGTCTTCGTTCCTGGATGTAGCAATGACCCGGGGAATGGCAGGTGTTGCGTTGCCTAAAGTCATTAGCAACTTTAATTCGGATCACTTGCCAATTAAGATGAGCCTAAGTAACGCTAGGCGGCCGGAAGCCTATGGGACTTATATATCCTATAAAAATCTGAATTGGCGAGTGTTTCGACAAAGGCTAAACGAGGCAACTGTCATCCCGTGGTAAATTGAAACCATCCAGGAGCTTGAGACAGAAGTTGACACTCTAACCCGCAATATCCGGCACGTCAGAGACGCCCTATGTCCTGTAGTCAGGAAGAAACCATTCGTGGAAACTCTTCCTGACGAAATCATAAACCTAATCAGTTTCCGGAATCGAATTCGGCGCAGATGGCAGAGAAATCGCGCTGCAATTGACAAGACCAGGGTCAACGCTCTTACGGACCAGATCAGGGAGAATATCCGAAAATACAGGGAAGCGGCCTGGATGAAGTTTGTGAACGAGCTCGGCACGGACGACGGTTCCCTGTGGAAGCTTGCAAGACAGGTTAGAGGAGGCCCAGTTCAAATTCCCGCCATTTCACACAATGGCGAGGACATCCTTAATGACCGTGGGAAAACTGAGGCCTTCGCTGACTTTCTTGAGAGTGTACATGGGGAAATACCGGACACCGTGCCATTGCACGCTCAAATCACAGAGGAAATAAGGCCCTTTAAAAAACGATATCCTATTCCGCCCCCTGTAATGGAGAAACTCCTGGTTACCCCGTCTGAGCTTCGCAGTGCTCTCTGTCGTCTGCCAAAGAATAAGGCTCCGGGACCTAATACAATCCCTAACCTTCTCCTTAAAAACATCCCTACCAAAACCTTGATTCAACTAATGCATATTGTGAACGCTATACTTCGCCAACAACATTTCCCCAAATCCTGGAAGATCGCGTACGTGGTACTGTTCCCCAAGCCCGGGAAAGACCTTAAGCTTACCAGCTCCTATAGGCCTATTTCTCTCCTGAATACATTGAGCAAACTCACCGAGAAGCTCTTATTGCCCAGGATGAACAGGATAGCCCTGAACCGTCATGTACTCCCCCGGGAGCAGTTCGGTTTTCGCAGCGAGCATAGCAATTGCATGCTTGCTGCGAAGATCGTGCAGGATATATATGACGGATTCAACATAGGGCATTGCACATCCCTATTACTCCTGGACATTGAGAGAGGTTTCGACCGGGTATGGCATGATGGCTTACTGCATAAGCTATTCATCAAGCACAGCTTCCCATTGCACTTCGCAGCGCTATTAGAGTCGTACTTGGCCGGTCGCGCCTTCTCGGTGCGTATTGGTAAGTCCTTCTCAGTAGATATATATAGCCGGTTGACGGGCCTCCACCGCGTGGAGGGATGCGCAGTGGCAAAAATCGCTCACGTGGGCTACGCCATTTTTAAAGGCGTGGCATCAGATAGTTGACAGATGACAGATGACAAACGACAGATGACAGATGACATTTGACAGCTGACAGATGACTGTTAATGACTTGCGCGGTAGTAAAAACCGCTCACGTGGGCAAATCGCTCACGTGGGCACCACCTGTTTTTAAAGCGCGACATGTGATGAATTACAAGTGACATTTGACAAATGACAACTGACAAATGACAGGCCACGCATGAGCTGTAACGCGGTTCCCGCGAAGACCGGTGCTAGCAGGGGGGCGCCATTAAATTCTAAGCCGTGATGTCATAGCTATAGGTTAGGTCACTCTTGGGCCTATGTTTAATATATCAAAAACTCTTTTTTCTAACGAAAACAAAAATCTAATAACCGACTTGAACTAATATATTTTAAATAATGCAAACCAATCATAATATATTTTAAATAATGCAAGGCGTCAGGCTGACGGGTCAATAGTCTATAATAAATGATATCAGCCACAACCATTCCTGTCTATACAAGTCGATATCAATGAGAATTAGTATATTTTTGTGCTGATGATTTGAATAATAGTTTTTGGATAGTTATTTAACATCAAAGCAATCATAAACGTTTTTAGTATCGTATAATACGTAGCCTAGTAACATACTGTGAAAAATGTCTGAACAGAAAATAGTTTCTATCGATATACAAGGTTTCCCATGCTCAAGTGGATTTATTCCTAAAGAGCTTGCTATTTATGATGGAGAACGAATTTGTACTTTACTATTCAAGCCGCCTTATTGCAAGCAGCTATTGAGAGAAGAAGATCTGAAAGTAGTTACATATTTAGAAAATAACCACCATGGATTACTTTGGGAGTCTGGCTTCATTGACTTAAACGATCTACAAAAAGTTTTACTGGATATGCTAAAAATATATGACAATCCAAAAATTATAATCAAAGGCGACATAAAGACGGGTGTTATAAAGAAATTTATTGATGCGAAACAAATATTCAACGTCCCTATGAAGAGCGAACCAAAGTTGTCTACATTTAAAAAAACACCAGAATGCTGTTTTCACAAAGATAGCGGTATTTGGCATTGCGCCTTAAACAATGTTAAACTATTATATAATTTTAGATTCTGTGTTTTAAATGACATGTGATTAACAATAATAATAAACCAAACAACAGAAAAAATGTTTCTTATTTCCTTTCGTTATAAAATAAAATATAATAATCCATTAGTATATCGAAATACAGTCAACATCTTATAAGCGATGTTGCCATTTTAAATATCAGCTGGAAATAGCAGAAAATAAATCAACGATAAATATATATTGAATTATTTATTAAACCATACAGTACATCGGCTTTTTCCGATATTATATACAAATTTCGCTAATAATATACCACAGGCTACAACAAGAGTAATTACACACATATTTAAAAAATAGGAATATCCATTAGGATTCTCGGGGGTTGACGCAGTCGTAATGGTCTCATTCTTGCAATTAATTTCTAGGTGTTGAGCAGCTTGAAACTTCTTTCCTAAACCAATAGTAATCCATTCTTTAGCATCCAAAAATGTTCTATTTTGGAAATAGAGTCTGAGTTTATACTGATAGTCGTTTTGCAAAGACGGAGGAACCCACGTCATAAAAACAGGTGTCGTGTTATGGATAAGTGCAGACAGCAGAGGAATCCAAGAACCGTTTGTAGAAAAGGTATCAGACTCCAACTGTGCGTGTATATTTACTACTTGATTTGGTTTATACACAAAAAATGTATGATTAACAATCGCAGTTAGCATGACGAAACTTGAACTTAACCAAACCATGACTGGAGTTATAATGAATCGGTATTACTTTGGTATACTTTTTATACAGAAAGGACATGCGGCCTGCGAAGTCGGTGGGCCATCAATTTGAGTTCTCCATTCAGGTCGATTGTAGTGAACGAAACATGGTAATTTAACTTGCAAATTAAAGTTTTGTCTATATTCAACAGGGAGTTTTCCCCAAATACATAAAAGAGAATAACAATCAACGTATTTTAGGAAAAAATCTATAGGCAGTGATTTTAATTCTTCAACGCTATAATCTTTTATATTTTTAGCACCAGATAAAAAGCCTAGCAAACAACTCGCCATCGTGAAAAGCTAGTCTATACTAAGAAATAAAACACAAAATACGTAGTTATATACATTTATTAAATATCCATTCTGCAAAGTTTATTTACATCCTCAACAATTTTATACGGATTAATATGAATATATTCTAACATATAATAAGATAGGTCGGTAATATTTAAATTACAATACTGTTTGATTATATCCAAACAATTATCTTCAGTTGTACTAGACACTTTTACATATTTTAATACGTTATCATAAAAAGTTCTTAAACCTAATTCCTTAAGTAATCTTAACTTAAAACATACCAATTCATAAATACGATAATCAACCATCACAACAAGCTATTGATATAGATAAACGCCATTCCTAAGGTTCAAACTGCTCTCGAAAATCAACCTAAATATATATAGATTATCTATCATATGCAACAATTTGTTTATAGATAACGATTTTCATGAGCTACATAACCATCAATTTTTCAGGCTACTTAAAGCAGGTAAGTCTGTGCTCGCCCTTGATTCCTAAAGCATCTGAAACATATCTTAAGGCTAAATTTCATATATAATTCAGGAGGAAAAATAAATACATCGTTTTCTTCGTACCTATATTAAAGATTATATGGCAACGCACTAAAAATCGTTATTAGGAAGCTGAAATATACAATCTGAAAATAATATATATGTTATAGATAGTGCCTTATGTAACCTGAGATTCTTGGGTTCAAACTGAAAAATAATACCTGAAAATAAGCTATCCATTTCTTGTCACATTTTCACGGGCTACAAACCGTCAAAATAAGACCATGGCGCTGATTTTTAATTAGGAGGCCTTACACCCCATAAAATAAAAAACAGCGCGTTTGTGTCCTTATTTCGGCATGTTTAAAAATGGATTGCATTACCCCATCATCAGAGGGGTTTATATTAATATCTTATTTATAATTATTTAATGAAAATATACAACTATGTTTTCTATAACATTTAAGTTTCCGAAAGCGTTTCTTTCAGATAGAACACCACACACGTTAACGCCAGTGTTGCCGGAATTCTGTTATAGAAAAAACATGATAACACACTGTAAGCGAAAATATTATTCCAAGTATATGGTTTAATATAAATAATTATTTTTTCAACCAAGCGGCAGCGGTGCCCTAAATATAAATATTCGATTTTCGTGGGGGAACAATATGCATTTCATGAATAAATAAATAAAAATTTACCAAATTATAGAAGTTAGGAAGATTAATATTTAACCAACAAACGGAAGCCACAGCATTGATTAGGCTTTATGTTAAAACATGTGAAAATCTAGATCATTCAACCTTCAAGTGCGCTTATAATAATATGTGTAGGGAGTTTTAAAATGCCAGGTAAAAATGCTAGAATTTTTTTATTTTAGGCGTATTTTGTATCCCTGTTTTCCATTTAAGCGCATCAAAATCTAAGAGGCGTAGCATGGGCCATAATATTTTCAAAATCTTTAATCGAGAAAGGTTTTTAACCTTAAATTAAAAAAAAATAATGAAATAACTTCTGACTTTCAATTAGCATTAATTTAATGACAAAAACTAATAGGGAATTAGACGGTAAATTATTATTATCAATTTAGAATGAAAAATAAATGTCTCTTTATTTTAAAGTTTATTTAGACTAAATATACAGAGTAGCTAAATAACTAGGATAAAACTAATATACATAGCTACCAGGCGAAAGGCGAATAATAAAAAATATGAT
>JAEQML010068360.1:0-18342 GCA_016904865.1 Pissodes strobi | reverse complement strand
CAACTTTACAAAAACGTCTCTCCCACCTTTGACGGACGAACGTGGCATCACGGCGACTACAGCCAAGGAAAAAGCAAACATGCTCGCCAAAATGTTTTCATCGCACTCTACCTTAGACGTGCTCCAAGGCAAACTCTCCCCACTATACCGAACATCAACACCTCCATGGCAGAAGTCAAGTTTTCTCATCGTGATATTCGCAAAATCCTTAAAGAACTAGATACGCAAAGGGCATCAGGACCGGACGGAATACCTGCCATCGTGCTAAAGAACTGCGCCAACGAACTAACACCCGTTTTTTCCAGGCTTTTTTCTCTTTCTTACAGAAAAGGGATTTACCCATCAGTCGCTCGAGTGCAACCTGTTCCAAAAAAAGGCAAGAAAACCACGCCCTCAAACTATCGCCCAATTGCCTTGCTTCCAATAATCTCCAAAGTCGTGGAACGTGTAGTCAATCAGCAACTACTCAAGTACCTCGAGAGCAACAGAATAATCAGCGATAATCAATACGGCTTTCGCAAAGAGAGATCGACAGGAGATATATTGGCCTATGTCACTCATATATGGAGTAGGGCAATTGAAAACTACGGAGAGTCTCGAGCGATTGCGTTGGATATTTCAAAGGCATTCGACAGAGTTTGGCATGACGGACTGCTCAACAAACTGCCGTCCTTGGGACTGCCCGCCTCTCTCTGCAGCTGGCTGGCCAGTTTCCTTAAGAACCGATCCCTACACGTTGCAGTCGATGGACACATCTCGGACACATTCACCATCAACGCGGGCGTGCCTCAGGGCGCAATACTTTCACCAACTCTGTTCCTCATCTATATTAATGACCTGCTGATCGAAACGAATAATCCTGTTTATAGTTTTGCAGATGACAGTACCCTTGTCTCCCACTTTAGATCAGAAAAACCCTTACCAGCGACTGAGACCCATCACCGCAGACAGGAGCAGATTACAGCAATTAATCAAGACCTGGAGAAAGTTCAAACTTGGGGCGACCGAAATTTGGTCCAGTTCAATGCAGCAAAGACCCAAGCAGCAACGTTTACTAAGAGGGCCAATACAGCGGGCCCTGACATCATTATGGCAGGATCGACCATTCCTTCATCCTCGTCAATCGGGCTGCTGAGTGTCTCGGTTAACAGCAATATGTCATGGCATGACCATGTCGCTAACATCGCAAAATCAGCCTCCCAGAAGCTTGGTGCGCTATTTCGCAACAAAAAACTCTATACACCGCAGCAGTTGCTCTTGCTGTACAAAGCGCAAATAAGACCGTGCTTAGAATATTGCTCACATATCTGGGGTGCCGCACCAAAGCATACCCTAAAGCTGCTGGATTCCATTCAGAAGAGGGCTGTGCGTCTCGTCGGCGATCCGGAGTTGACCCGGAATCTGGATAGTCTGGAACATCGCAGACATGTGGCCGAGATGTCTCTGTTTTACAGATACTTTCACGGCAGATGTTCCCAGGATTTGGCCCGCATAATCCCGCCCCTGACAACTCCTGTCAGACAGTCCCGACAGACGACAGGAGCGCACCAGTTCGTCGTACAACTAGAAACACCTAGAACATCGCTTTATCAGAACTCCTTTGTCTGGCGCACTGCATCACTGTGGAACTCACTTCCAGGACATCTGTTTCCCACTAATTACAACCTACAAATATTCAAGAACCGTGTCAATCAACATCTTCGCACACACACCGCTCGTCGAGCGCCATAGGATCTCCCTTTAGTGTGTGTGCCACTGCCATAAAAAAAAGGTCCTAAACATGTAACTGTTTGACCACTTAAAGTGGAAAGATACATTTGGTGGACGGTTTGGGTTTCGAACTTTTTGTTTCGGATTGATCTTCATTCTGGTCGGATTTTGAGGGAGGTATAGAACATATTACTGAGATCGAGTTTAAAATCGATTGATTCCTAAAACTGATAGGTTGCATGTAGGGGTTCAAACGAAACGAATATCATCGCTCGACGAGCTATTAGTGTCTTTTGACTATATTAAGTACATTTTAAAGGGGTCCTAAATTCATGGCTCCGATTCGAATTTCATGAAAATAAAAATTCGTATTTTCTTGTTTCATTTTTTTTTCGCAATTTTAAAATTGCTCGGGAATAAGTGGGCAGTAAAATTAGAGAAGTACAAGCTTTATTCCGCGGTACCTCGTAGGTACTATCGTAAATGAACAGAAACTAATCCAAAATAATCCAAACTTATCGATATCTTTTCGCGCAATTCTTACTGGCTTAAACTAACCCAAACTAACCTAAACTAATCGAAATAAGTCTTTATTCGTGCTACTCTTCGCGTGAGCTCATCGAAACTAACCCAAGCTACCTAAACTAATCAAATTAGAGTATATGCTATTTCACTGTTTAAATTTCAACTCGACTGTTATCCTAGCTATTTGCTGCTCATTCATATTTTGCTGCTCATTCATATTTTGCTGCTCGTTGATCCATGTTGTTACAAAAATATTTTGGTTGCGGCATTCGATTAAACTGCTGACTAAATAATTAATCAGCTGATCAAATAATTGTATCTCATTTATTTCAACCCCAAGAAAAAAAATCAAAATGAACAGGATGATAGAAATCATGAAAATTTGAATTTATAAAAATCACATGCATAATGAACATGCACTCTATTATGAAATGGTATCTGCTCACATTATATAAAGCATGTCCCAAAAGCCATGTTATGAAGATGGCCGCCCACCTAAAGTTTTATATGAAAATATTTTATACTAGATCAATTATACAGAGTTTCTACAGAAATCCTTTATTTTTCCAATGAAGCACACTCTATATGATTAGAGTATTTAATTCTGCGGGACTGTCCAAGCATAATCTGATTTTTTGGCATACTTGATTTACTTTTTGTACATGTTGACACCAGAAGGTGGAATATTGAAAACTAAATGCAAACCATTTTAGTCAAAATATGTAAAACATGAATTTTCAAATGCTATTCCCTAGAATAATGTAGAATCAAATGACATAGTCGTTTATTAATGTTTTTAATTTTTTAGTGACGAAATATTGTCCATAATGCTCCCTACACGTTTATTGGTAGATGATGACAATTCATTTTACGCCAAAAGGTAAAATTCTACTATTTAAACTACTTTACGGCATAGATGATGCAAAAATGCGGTATGTTCATGCTCAGTTTCCTATTTAGAGATTATTGATATAAGTAAACATAAAATTGAGAAATAGCTAATGTCAAGGCCTGTAGTCGAACGTTTCGTGCCCTCGAGTTTGTAAGAAGAAAAATCAGTTCGTGAGATAAATATCTTTAAAAATTTTCTCCCGATTTTAAAATATAAAGTCTCATCTACGCTATTCTAAAGACCTAAGACACTGCAATATTAATGGTTCATCCCTCGTATTCGTAATTACATGCCACTCGTAAAATCGTAGTATGAAGGACGGCGATAAAGAATTTACAGAATTTATTGGGTAGGGATCTGCTTGCTGATTCAGGTTCTAAACCAGGTAATAGTATATTAACCATTTTGAACATTGCATTTCTTTTGCTATATATCATCATCACATATACGATAATATCGAAAATCTTAACATTTGAGTACGAAAAATAATATATAAATAGATCGCCGGTACCTGATTGTGGCCTGATTCGATTCAATTACAATTACAGTGATAAAGCATCCGCGGCGTGAAATGGTACTGTAATAATACGCCGTCCCTCGTATCGCTTTACCAGCTGCCTGACGGTATTAAGGGATGAAAATCCGAAATTACGAAAAGGCATTCGAACGAGGATGCGCGTGCGCAGGGCCAGATTCAGGGGCAGGGCCAGATAATTATTAGTATAAGGCTGCAGGCGAAACGTGCCAGATAAAGCAATTAAGTAATTGATAAACAACCCCATCGCTGGAGCGTAGAGTTCGCGACAACGCAGGCCTACGATGACGACAAAAATCCGGTGACATGCTATGAATTAGCGTTTGTTGTTCATTTTATCATTTCGACGCTTGCGTAAACGCAATTGGAAATATTGTTGTGACCAAAATGAGTTGGAAGGCCCTAAAAAGCATTTTGCGTGTGTGTGCATCTCTGCGTTCCCGCTGTAAGTTTAGTGTCATCAAATACTTAGGGGGAGCAATATTCCCCAATGGAAGATGGCTAACTGTCGGGAATGAGATTGTCTTTCTCACGCTCCTTTTTCATTTAAAGAGAATAATTAATAATGGAATATATTTTTGTAAATCGTAGGGGCCAGGATGAGTCGACAGAGACCGGAGGGGTCATGAATTTATGAAGGCGAAAAATTAAATTCTACTCTTGTCACATTTTTTAGCAATTTCGTTAGAACATTGAGAGAAAATATGTTGCAGATTAAGTCGAAAGCGTTGTGCGATATTATGGTTTCTCAGAGTCAATAGGAGGTGAGAATACGTTGAAAATATCTTTTCCTACAAACGTGCGCAAATCGTCACTTTGCCGCAAGCATTTTAATCTGGAAAGAGTTATTTTTCCGCACGCCGTGTGGAAAAGTAAAGCTTGGATAAAAATGTATATTTTGACCTTCAACATATTTACATATATCAAAATCCACCAATTAAATTAAATATACATTCTAACTAAACATTTCACTACTCCAGGAATGTAACTAAATGTGTATTGTAAAATCCTCTAAATAAATGATAATTTAACAAAATAGGAAGAATATTTAATAAAAGAGTGTAAGTAATCTCACCTAACAGGTACAATAATGGTGAGCACATCGGTCCATAACAACCAAGTACAATTCAGAAATTTGCCAAAGTCATACTGACGCAACCCAATTCTGCAAATAGGTATTTGTTTTACTAGGCAGCAAAGTAGTTGATTGACTGCCGCGGCTGGTAGTTCAGGAATTCAGCTAAGGCAGTCAATTCACTTTGCTGCCAAGTTGAACATATTATAATTTTTTGTCCGATTGTTTATAATGATATATTATGTATATTGTATATTTGCAAATTATTACAAGTCCCACAATCTTTTTATTTTTCCTGTAGTGATAAATTAAAACCAAATTTGATAGAAATCGCAATTGTTGGAACGGCTGGTTGCTATGGAAATGTAGATGTCCATAATAATTATAGTTTGACAACTTATGTCAAATGTTTCATTCCCATGGAGGCTAATAATTTTGCTGCCTAGGCAGGAAAGTACTTACTTGCTAAGGCCGGAAAAGTAATACTTTGCTGATTGATATCTGTCTGCAAAATTAATTTTTGCTGTCAATCGAAGAAAGATAAATTTGCACCCGAGGATGCATTAAACGATGACTTTCCAAGTGAAATTTTGGGGACCGTCCAGAATTTGGATTTTTTACCAGAAAAATGAAAAGACAGGTACAGCAGGTAAGGTATTTAACAAGTGGTGTGATGGAAAATGAGTGAAGAGCTTAAAAGCGGAAGATTTACTGGAGTATTTTGCCGAGCTTTCGAAGACTATCAATCCGAATACAGTTTGGTCTAAATATTTGACGTTGAAAAGCAAACTTAAAATTGAAAAAAACTTGGGCATCAACAGGTATTTTAAGTTAACAGAATTTCTTAAGAAGAAGAAAATTGAACTTAAGAATAAACTAAAGTATTTACCAGTGAAGAAATTACTAACTTTTTGCCAGAAGAACTTGACGAAATTTATTTAATGAATATGCTGACATCAATATTTGGGGTGGCAGGAGCGTGCCGCAGGGAAGAGATTTGTAGTTTAACCACAGATGTTGTTATAGATAAAGACGATTTTGTAATGATAAGCATCTCTCAATCAAAAACCATATGTCTCGATGTTTTACAATTTAGATGAGGTACAAAATGGCACTTACTTGACGCTATACAGAAATATACAAATTAATTACGTCATCATGTAGAGGAGACAAAATGGCATAAGAAT
Source organism: Pissodes strobi (assembly GCA_016904865.1). Lineage (NCBI taxonomy): Eukaryota > Metazoa > Arthropoda > Insecta > Coleoptera > Curculionidae > Pissodes > Pissodes strobi. The sequence continues at coordinate 12,418 of JAEQML010068360.1, read as the reverse complement.
GTGAATTTTATTTTGATCAATTTTGATTATTAAAGCCTGAAAAAAAATCAGTTGCAATCTACGAATTCTTGAAATTTAAAACATAATTAATTTTTTTCAGGTTTTAATAAAGAGGATAGATCACAATAAAATTCACGTTCCTATGGCAATTTTTATCCTCTTCCTAATGACGTAATTAGATTTTTGATCCCACGTTTCGTTCCTTCGTAATCATCATCAAATAACATTGATGATGGTTTTTTTCATCCGAAACGCCGGATAAATGTGACAAGCGATATGTCGTTGGATTTAGGATTGAAATTAGAGTTTTTTATGAACAAAACAAATTTTTTCGACTATTTGAAAAAACAAAGTTGATGATGGTTGCTAAGAAACGAAACGTCAGATTGAAAATCTAATAGCATCAGCTTAAAGAGCAGGAAGAGTAGCAATGGGAATGTGAAATTTGCATTGTCATATCTTTTCAAATAAAGTCAGAAAAAAATAAAAACGAAATCGGGAAAATTCGTCTTTTCCCAAATATCTTCGGAAATAATCGGATTTTTTTAGATTTGGAAACATGACGTTGAAGGATTTAGCAAGGCGCAACTTTTCTCTAATTTAATCATCTTTGTATCTCTTCTAATTTGCGAGATCCCTATAGTGTGCATTCTTATGTGGGACACCGTGTATAAGACAATCACAAATCAAAAAATAGTATAGTCCAATAAAAATAGTCAAATAAAAATAGCAAACTAACATATACATAGAACATATAAAACACTTAAAGGTTGATGTCTAGACGGTGAATCCAGTTCAGCGCCGAAGGTGTAGCCGTAACAAACTCATCCCACTCTCCCCTGAATGCTCGCAATTCACAATCTCTTACCACGGCAAATATAACAACCAGCAATATTACTCGACCTGTCAGGCGAAAAATTAAATTTGACCTTGCTAATGTCAGTTCGGTAGGAAAAGTCAGGGCTGGATTTCAAATATATAAGTATGATTTCCCTTTAACAGAGCCGTAATATAACATTTCAAATATCAATGGGTTGTGAAATATATGTATACCTTGTTGTATGAGCAGGAAATCTAAAGAAATTCTTCTTGGAAGAATATGTCTGGTTTGTACAAGTTCTTATTGCTTAAACACCATCGCTTTTTGCATTACACAATGTCATAATCAACGTTCGTCTCTCACAATGTCAAATTCTTGACAAATACACGCCTATGGTTTCGATTTAACTCCAATAGCAATAAAATAAACCAGACGTAAAAACACGACGTCGCTGGCGGCAGTTTGACGGATTTCCTACCAAGGAATATCTTGCGCGCGGACTTGCGCAGATGCGAAAAAAGAAGATGTGATATTGCTGGTTGTTATATTTGCCGTGCTCTTACTATGTGCTCCTTGGTTTGTCTGGGTGCGCCGCAGTCACACGGCAGAGATTGCACATAACCTCATTTATGCAATGAATCAGCACATCTGCCATACCCAGTTCGGTCCCTATTCAGCCTCAATCAGTCTCTTCGAGGTAGTTCTGATCCTTGTGGTAGGGTTGTTCCCATGAAAGCATGCTGTAAGTGGGGTTCAGCAGATTCAGTCCACTGGGCGCGCCATTGTGCCAGGGAGTTAAAATTGTTCGTTTTCAGGTCTTCCGCATCTCTCATTGGTGGTTGTCGGGATCTGAGTCTATTTATTCGGAGTGGCGGTAGAGCTCGATGAATGGGTAATCTGTTGTTGTTGATAAACTTGTTATACTCCCTCAGAAGGGCATCAGTTCTTCGAAGTTGTGGAGGAGTTATTCCAGATGTACAGGCAGCCAATGGATCGTAGTACAATTTATAGATCCCGTGATGAGCCTCATAGTCTGATTTAGCTGAACGTCAATTAGTTTGGTGTGATGACTGTTCAACCAAACGGGGGCAAATTACTCGGCACCTGAATAGGTAAGGGCCAAGGCACTGGTTAGCAGAGTCGAAGCTGTAGCTCCCCACGTCGTTCCGCAGAGATTTTGAATTATGTTATTTCGCGTTCCTAAATTTCCCGCAACGTTGGTAAGGTGTTTCTTGAAACAGATGGTGCGATCTAATGTTACCCTTAGATACTTTGGGAAGTGGTTGTGCTTTAGAGGCTGATTAGCGAATAGTACTTGCAGTTCACGTTTGGCCAGTTTGTTGGTCAGGTGGAAGCAAGAAATCTATGTTTTGTTAGGACTGGGTACTAGCCTCCATTTCTTAAAAAAGTTATTAAGAGCTATCAGTTAGCGTGTGTTCAATGTTTTCAAAGCTCTTATCAAAAAAGGTGATGGCTATATCGTCTGCATAGCAGAACTTGCTACTGACTGTATCTGGCATGTCAGATATATACAAATTAAACAGTAGTGGGGCCAGCACTGAGCCTTGTGGTAGTTCATTATTTAATTTAGGTTGCTTGCTTATTTTTTCGTTGAGGATCACCTGGAACTTTCTGTCACACAGTATGTTGTTTATCAGTCTTGTGGTAGCTTGACAAGGAATTATGAACGCCTTCCCTCCAGACCGTGTCTGCAGTGAGATCAACAAACGCTACCCCAGGTAGCCGGCTTCAATATGTGTTGTTAGAGACAGAACTTGATCACAACAACCACGATTAGGTCTAAAATCAGCCTGAACTATCGGGACCTGATTTAGAATTGGTTCGCTTATTCGATTATAAAGCAACTTTCCAGTAATTTATAGCAGCAACTGAGCAAGGCTATAGGCCTGTAACTGGCATGCTGATCGCTTGGTTTACCAGATTTCAATATTGATATTACCTTTGTTCTTTTAAATTCTTGTGGAAGATTCCCCGTCTGCAGATTTGTGAAGAAGAGCGACAGCCACTTCCTTGCTATTGGGCCCGTGTGGATGAGGAATTCAGGTAGGACTCCGTCAAAACCCGGAGCTTTCCCCGGTTTCACATCTGATATGGCGTCGTTTATGTCCTCAATCGTAAAGGGTTCAGAGTACGTTGTCTGGCTAGGAGTGCATTATCAGTATCAAACACAATATCGAAGTTTGAAAGTGGCCAGCAAAGTACTCCATCTTTGGGATGTTCTTCAGGCCGTTAAAATTTTAGATGGTCTAGCAGAAATGCTTCAGGAGGAATGGAACAACATTTCCAGGGAAATTATTGGAAATCTATGCCCAGACCCTATCAAGAAATGATTAGCCAGAGGTGGGCACACACATTATTAAGTGTGTTAATTTTATCCTTCTTTTTTATTTTTTTCGAAAATACTTTTTTTTACAAATTTAATGTTTTCGGTTTTTTATAATTAACTTTTTTCATTTTTATTTGTTTTTTAAAGCTTGTTGATTCCGTAAGCAAGCGACTTTTGCAAGATTTCAAATAAGATGCTAAATATTTGGGCATTTTTAAAAGTGGTGCTTAATTCGTTTTGACTAGTTTACGTTTAGTTGCTTGAAATCTCATTGAAAACGGTTTGAAGCCGGAAAATGAGCCAGGATAGTAAAATGTGAACCTTTTTTGGTGATTAGGGGTATCCTGGTGTATTTTATGACAAATTTGTGCCGATATGCATATGGTTAGTGTGGTAAGTAAGTAGATTTATTTGCCTGAATTCTCATTTAAAACGATTTAGATGGAATAATGGGTGAGGATCGGAGAATATGGCCTTGCGATAATGAATACCATGAGGTGATTTACTTATTTTAATAATATTGATTCTACAAACTGATGGCGCACGCCCCTTTAATTACGTTACAGAAAATACATAGTGAGATGTATTGGTCTGATTGTAAAAACTAAGGTTTAATTTATCAATCTTCTTAATTGAACTTTTAGTTTGTTAATTATTTTTTAATAAACAAATCACTCGATTCCATTAAACAACAGGGGTCCTTGTTATATTTTTCTTTATAGAAAAATTATTCATAATTACATAATTGTAGATTCAAACGTCACCTAATAATATTATCAGTGCAATCAAAACTATTTAGAATCTGTTTTCATAATGAATTATTGATTTTTCGTTAGCGATAAGCCTATAGAAATATTTTAAAGCTTCAAAGTAACCACAATGTTGTTACCTATTTATATTATGACACAACAACATAATTAATGTGCAGATGCACTCTCGCCTGAGTGATAACCTCAAATCAAAGAAGAGTGTTTCAGGCTGTGGCAGAGTAATCTGTTCATGCAGATCATTATAAAACCGTACTTCAACCCAAATTTTTATTTTTTTTGGTGGGAATCCATCATGGACCCCCGGTGATCCATCCATCGTCGAGTAGTGCCGCACTCTTACCAGCTCAAATCCCCCCCCCCCCCCCACTTCTTCGGCCCAATCTCGGAACCACCTTCTACAGGTATTGCGTCGAGATGGAGCTAGAGTTCATGTCTTTCTTTTATATTAATGAGCTATGGTTCGTGTCTTCCTTCTCTATTATTGTGCTTGTCTTTGCCTTTCTTCTCTTGCCTTTGTGGACATGATCTTGTGGATCATCTGTTGCCCCACGTCTGAAGCAATGTAACGGCTGTTACGTTGATACCGAGCTTTAATCTAGCTTCCCCTTATTCTGTGCCATCTAAAACACTCGAAGATTGTGTGTTCGGTTGTGTATAGTGCATTGCAGTAGATGCAGTTGTCTTCCGTTTTTGTAGCCTCCTTGTGTATGTCCTGGCCAGTGATAGCCTGGGTCCTGGGTTAGGAAATAATCCAGTTTCCGATGTGGACATTGTGTCCAAGTTCTAATATCGGGGTTTAGCCTCTTGGTGCACTGACCTTTATCTGTGTTTTCGTTCCACATTGTTCGCCATTTCATCAAAGTTCTGTTTCGTGGTCTGTGGCGTGCTTCTCGTTCCTGTGCGTCCTTTATTTCAGCAAGATATCTTCGTCCTTCCACCAGTAGTTCAATTGGCGGAATAGCCGTTATAACTTGTAAGTATAACAGCTCCCTTTTCGAGCTTATCGGGCCTCTGATGTTCGGCATGAGTCGAGACAGAGCCGCTGCCTTTGCCCCCGCCTTACGAGCAACTGGCATGACATGTTTTCCAAAACCGATATTTTCCCCTATCATCACTCTTAAATATCTTATAGCTTTGGATGGTACGATCCTCACGTTCTCCAAGTGAAAACAGGTGTCCTCTCGGCACCTTCGTCCGCTAAGGATGACCGATTCCGTCTTTTCCGGAGCCAGCTGCAGATGATTTTCCCCCACCCATTGGCTCACCATCCACAATGACTCATTCATCTTGGAAATTAACGAGGCTTTGAACTTCATTTGGACAATCCAGCCACAGAACCGGGCCGTAAAAGACATTCCATAAGCGGGTGGTATCCCCTCTGATATCTCCATCGCTTTCCTGTTCAGAATGATTTATTTTTTTTTAAATAGTCCAACCCAAACTATTCTTTTAATAAACAATAAAATCTAACGACAAAATGGTTTTCGCTGTCTCCAGCTTTTGCAATACTGTAAGAGTACAAAGGCAAATGACCCCTAGTTCTGGTATTGAAGTCATGGTTGTCACCATTCCTGGTGTACATTTGGTTTGATGACTGAGACAAGTCAATATAAATACGCATGGTAAGATAAGACTGCCAAGGTCTATAAAAGCTTGACTGCAGAAATCTCTTTAATTTAGTTTAACCATGCTCCATATATGAACAGTACATTTATAATCTTAAATGTTACCTGTTAAAAGTAATCGACTTTCAAAAGTCAAGTAAAGGAGATTTCGATAATTATAACTCTGGACCCTGGCTGGTAATACTAGAAAGTTCAAGAGTTCAGGGAAAAATAAAGCTTAAGTTTTAATTATAATTTTTTTCTTTTGCTTGAGAATTAAATAAATTTCTATACCCACGTTCATTCTAGCTGGATATTTCGCAATATTCAAAATAGAATTGCTTTGTTTGAATACTAGATTTATTACCAATATGGTGCTCATCCGTTTAAATAAATCGAATTGCCAATAATAGCTTCATCTTTGTAACATTGTGAATGTTAGTATATTGACTTTTAACAGTCGAGCGCGTCCAATCCGCTTAACAAAATAGCTCTGTTTCACTTCGATACAACTAAACTGTAAAGATGCGTGAACCTTAGAATCTGTTACGAAGTTCTCGTAAACCTTTTGCTAATTAGAGCATTCGCATTATAGTTAACGAGCAATCAAAAAGAAAACAATATCTTTTAGAAGGTAGTAAATCTACTTACAAGTGAAATTTCACTTATGTTTATTCATTGAACCTATTTTGTAAATGACATTTTCTTTAAAGAGAGTTTAAAAGATGTTATCCTTATCAATTCATTAATCACGATTATTCATATTAGCAATGAGAAATAACATTTATTTATATAGCGTCGTTATAAATTCAGTACGTATTCTGGGAAATGAAACTGACACACCTGCACTAAACAAACAAATCAACAAACAGGAAGTATCTTGAAATATTGTCTTTATGAATCTAGAAAACTGACGATGATCATTGTACAGATGTATATTACAGAAGTTTGTATACGCTATTCAAGTCAGTTCACACTGAATGATATTTACTCATTATTTCAACAAAAAAAAATGCTCGAAACCACATAAGTTTCCATGGTTTACACAATTGGCCGCTATTCAAGAAAATATACCAGTTGGAAATTCTGGACATGACTTACTTTATACCCTGAACATTAAGGATTGTTCATTTGAAATCCAGTAGATGTAGATGGCTGGTTCTGCCGCCACATTTGAGAAAAATAAAAGTAAGATTCTAGCTATTATTTTGGCACTTTATTATTGTTCTCTAGTTGTGCTATTATTATTTGCATCACTGATCTTAAATCATCTCCTAGTAACTATAATAAACTCGTGCACACAGGCGTCTTTAACTGGATTGGAAATCTGGTGGTTCAACGCTACCGTTTTAGAGTCATGAATTAGTCGTGGAATTACTTTTGGTAAATTTTGAAAATTCTTTCGGTAATTTACCTATCAAAACTAGTTCTCATATCTCGATGCCTTGCTTTAAGGTTTTGTAATATATTTACTAAAATTCGTAACTTTTTAAATAAATACAAAAACATTGAACTACTGATTCCATAATGTTAGATTTAGACCACGGTTTAAATTTAAGACCCATTAAGCATATACTTTCTATACATGTAGTACTTTAGGACTGACTATTACCAGCGGAGTCTCAAGGTTCTATTAGGGTTCAAACTTAGTTTACAGATAAATTTAAATCCATGGTTTAAGAACTTATTTCTATGGATCTAGGGATAGGGTTTACTCAAAACGCTAAAGAATGTTAATGTAAGGATGAAATACGATATATAATAGGGCGATATGTAATTGCCCAAAATAGTCCATTGTTGAAAAATCATTTTTTTTTTATAAATATTCATATAGCTTGGCTTTTTCTCTTCTAAATTTTATTCGGTGGTTCACTGAGCATGAACAACAGTTATAAGAAAACAAAAACTTAAAGTTAAGTTCAGAAAATGCTACCCCAAACTAACCCAAACTAACGATGCGTAGGCCAGAACGAGCTGTCGACGATGCGTGCAAATTAGGCCTTAGCTCAAATGTTGTAGAGGGAGGGGGGGGGGGGGGGCTAATTTTATAAAGTCGCCACCAACTCGTAGACGGTACAAGTCAGGATAGCCCCAAGTTGGAATATGGAACTCGTTTTGGTTTAGGCTTCGCAATAAAATATAAATAATTAAAAAAATAAATCAGCGGATGACGCCAGAAATTTGCTAATTAAAAGGCCACACGTTAAGTCAATTCAAAATGTAAATAGATCAAAAAGAATCAATGATTGAGCCCAAATAAATGAAATTAATTATACCTGCTACTTCCTTTTCATTTGGATCACTAATACTAAAGATAATAAATAAAACAGGTAGACGGGTAGACAGAAAATCGGTTTATTACCGCAAAATGGCAGATTGATAATTCGTTACACAGAAAAAAAGAAATTTGACAAGTAAAATAAAATTGAATTAACTATACCTACTACTAAATAAATCGCAATGGGATGTTCTTGAAGACACTTACGGTTCTGATCATCTTCCTGTTATGATCGAAATTAACAAAGATACCTATAATTATGAAAATTCTGATATTTATAAGTGGTCTTAAAAATCCTAACTGGAACCTATATGAAACTGTAATTGATAATAAGCTAGCCCATATAAATATTGATAACAATGCTAATTTTTTATTGGAAAAAGTTATATATGCAATTACTGAGACAGCTGATTTGATATTTAAAAAAATTAACATTTCCTCGAACAAGAGGCATTCTCCTCCATGGTGGGACGCTGAATGCTCACAAATAGCTTCAGAACGTTCTAAAGCCTTTAAAAACTATAGAAAACATATCAATTTAAACAATTTTCTAAAATATAAAAATATCACTGCGCAGTCAAAACGCCTTTTTAAACAAAAAGCCAGAAATAGCTGGTCAAAGTTTTGTCAAAGTTTAAGTTCCCAAACCAATCCTTCATTAATATGGCAGAGAGTAAATTCCATAAGTAAAGGTTTGTCCTTCAACTTAACCAATAATTTAACTGAAGAAGGAGCTGAAATTGTTTTAAAAAAATTAACGCCAGATTCTGTGCCCAGTCACTTTGAGGGACATCAAATTCTAAACAACCATCCTTTAAGCGAGAGCATATCAGTCACTGAATTTAACATTAATATTAAATCAAGTAAAGATACATCACCAGGCCTCGATGGTATAACTTATGCTATGATACAAAACCTACCTGTTAATGCAAAAAAATACTCTGTTTGGCGTTCACCAAAATTCTCAGAAATGGTGACGAATGTACGGCTTTCAAAAAAGTCATTGTTATACCTATTAACAAACACGGTAAACCTAACGAATGCAGACCAATCTCTTTGATGTTATGCATTTTCAAAACATTTGAAAGAATTATCAAGACCCGTCTTTAATGGTGGTCGGAAAATTTTGGTGTACTACCTAGAGGTCAATTGGGTTTTCGAAGAGGTAATGGTGTAACTGACTGCATTGCTCATCTAACATTGGATATCCAAAATTGCTATGCGAATAACGAGTATTTGTCTGCTCTGTTTCTTGATATCTCCAGTGCGTATGAAAACGTTGATACTTCTATTCTCATTAATATGATGATCGCACTTAATATCCCTAGATTTTTCGCCGTTAATGTTCTTAAAACTTTTAGTAATAGAGTGGTGATTCTTCGTCTAAACAATAAACTAATTGGACCTAGAGTTGCAAACATGGGACTTCCTCAGGGCTCTGTTTTGAGTCCATTTCTCTTTAACCTTCATACCGCCGATTTCTTTACATTGTTTCCCGAAGTTAGTATCCTTCAATACGCAGATGATTTTTGCCTGTACACTACAAAAAAAAACTTGAAGAATGTATACAAACTCTTAGCCTTATTATGGACCGGTGTCAAGCGTATTTCTTTGACAGTGGCTTAGAACTGTCCGCATCAAAATCTGCAGTCACAGTCTTCACTAGGCATAGAGTCGCATATCGGGAAACCATACAATTAGGGAATGTGGAAATCGCTAGGAAAAATAGTTTTAGGTATTTAGGTGTGGTACTCGATCAAAAACTGACATGGGAAGATCATATAAATAGTATTATTGGCAAGGCCGAAAAAAGTCTTAACCTGTTGAAGGTCGTCACCAGACGGTATTGGGGAGCCGACCCCAAGGTATCGTTAATATTTTATAGAGCATATGTTAGAGCCCTCATCGACTTTGGATCAATTTTTTGTGGATCAGCCACTAAATCTAGGCTTTTAAAAATCGATCGTCTACAGTACAGTACGAATTATTACTGGGGCTCTTTCCTCTACCCCAACAAATGCACTTTTAGCAGAGTTTGGTGAACTACCTCTATTTTTGAGAAGACTTCATCTTGCTGAGACATTCATTGTTAAAAACATCTTTGTACAAAACGAATTTTTAATTGACAAAATCTACCAGGTATCACTAGACAATCTAACAAATAGCTACTGGATGCACAAAAGCTCACCACCTCTAGCTGATGCTCTCATTGAGACTACTAAATTTCGAGAAGAAGTTGTTACATACCCCAAGCTCCCCTTTTTTACTGGCAGATTTAACAGTATCTTGTTTAACACAGACACGTTCTTTCCTCAGTATACAGAAAGCCATGAAATGAATAACAATATAATGAGTAATATCACAAACAAGGTACAAGACGCCATCTCTGTATACACGGATGGATTAAAGACAGCAGAAGGGGTTGGGCGTGCATTTTATATTAAAGATAATAATTATGGAGAATCCTTTAGAGTAAATTCCAATTCCTCCATTTTCAGTGCGAAGGCTTATGCGATTATACAGGCACTTGATTACATAATTCTGAATAAAACTTCTTCGCACTTTCTGATATTCACCGATGCCATGTCCTGTATTCAGGCAATGAATAACAAAACTAAAAACCTTTATAAAAATCCTCTAATTTTTGACATCTTTCAAAAACTAGTATTACTGGCACATTATAATATTAAAGTAGCCTTCATTTGGGTCAAAGAGCACGCCGGTATCCTACGAAATAATATAGTGGACAACCTTGCTAAGGAAGCCATTAGCAAATACATTACAATATTTGGTCTACAATATTATGATGCTATTTCACAGTTGAAAAATGAAGCCAAAAATAAATGGAAAGTTAAATATGCAGAGTATGCTGTCAATAATCCGAACTTCTATACCAGAACCAATAGACATCTCGTTTCTAATCCCAGTCTACAAGAAACCAATTTAAATCGATGTCACTACACTACATTTATAAGACTAATCTTCGGACATGGCAATGTTATCTATTAAACAAAATGAATTTGGTTGACAGTCCTTTGTGCGTCTGTGACAACTCAAGTGTAGACGATCTAAATCATATGCTTTTTAGTTGCCTAATTATTCAGCGTGCATCCTGTTTTTTGTTGGAAAAACTTGCAGAACTAAATAAGCTACCCATCAAAGCATGCAACCTGATGACTTTGTCTAAGCAAGACAAAATAATTCACAACTTATTGGTTAGGTTTGTGAGAATGGTAGAGCGAAAGCTTTAGAGAACTGAGTACCTTTTGTCTTACCCTATGTTCACTTTCCCATTTTACCGATTGGTCCATCTCTTTGCTTGTTATTTATAAAGTCGCCTAGATGGACCGCTATGGCGTGAAGCGTGTTTCCCAGTTCTATCCTATAATTTTGTCTCTTCTCAATTTTTATTTTGGTGTTATATTTGGTATGAATGATGGAATGTTTCATTTGAGTTTTAAATTTAAGTTATTGTAGTGGCTAAATGCACTTGATGCAAATAAACTAGACAAAAAAAAACCTACTACTTCCTTCTCCTTTGGAACACTAATACTAAAGATAATAAATTAAACAAGTAGACATTTAAAAACTGTGGTATCTACGGTACTTTATGTTACCTAAAGCTATACCTAAGCAAATACTATAAATAATTTGAAAGCTGCAACTTTATATATACAGCCACTCTAACGTTGATATAAGTAAAAGAAAATCGAACATTAAAAAGCAAAGTTATAAAAACGAGTGGATTGAAATGACCACCCATAAAAGTTAAAGAAAATGCTCGCTGTTATACGAAATCAGGTATCTAAAGTAAACCTACGATATCCAATCGTGGCACGAAAAAAATATAATTTACCTGTTATGCAACAAGTCAGATAAAGATACCTATATAAATTGTCGGCACTGATTGAAAAAGCCAGTGAAAAAATAGAATATAGGCATTATAAAACTAGTGATACTTACCTGTCATGAAACAAGTAACGCAAATAAAGATAACATTTTAAAGGAAAACACAAAGGTAATAAGGTAATAAAGATAAATACAGATCAACACTAAACAATCAGTAAAACTGCGCAAGTAGGAAAATAATGGAGGTTCTACACCCTCCGCCACAGAGGAGGCTGCGTGCGACAGATATCCGGGGACTTGAACTGCTTAAACAGCTTTTTAGACAGCTTAAGCAGCTTTTTAGGGAGCCAAGATAGGTTTTTAGGCAGCCCCACTATCTTATTGACCTATGGGAACCCTCTAGTAACGTCATAAAGCTTGTACCTAATAGTTCGATTTTGCCAATTTCAAAATTTCATTTATATGCCGCATTTAGGGAAAAATGATGCTGTATTTTGCGCGCATCGGTTTATTAATTCAAAATTTATTAATTTGCTTTGCCAACAATTCGCTTGAAATTGCCATCGCCTCGGTGTATTAATTCTAGATTTATTAATTGATTTGCTTGAAAATGCTGCTTTCCTAATATGAATTAACTATATTTTAGGTATAGATTAGCTATATATTTGTATTAGCTTTTAGAATCTGTTGTGACTATTTATGTTAGTTGATAAACGAGGTACCTTATTATTAAGATAACTTGGCTTGATT
>MU194645.1:283-18342 GCA_016904865.1 Pissodes strobi | reverse complement strand
TTCGTTTACTCGGGACCTTATTGACCTACCATTCATCAAACAAGAGCAGACAAGACCTACAAATCAAGCAAGTGACTATCAAGCAAGCTTGTTGCTATCAGTTATTCTCTAACCTTTGTTCACAATGTAGTATCCTTTCCCGCCAATGCTATATGGATAATGATATTGTCGATATGGGTCCTGAGGTGGCATAACTTTTTGCGCATTACTTCAACTCTGTATTTTGCACCGTTCATCCTCAGTGCACGATGGTGTTTTTATCTAATAATATACAAATAATAATAATAAATATTCTTTAATTCAAAATTATGTACACATAAAGTGAAATAGTGTCAAGAAACAAACATTCTACTACAAAAAGGGAATGATGCCTTACTCACTTCAACCACTATGGACAGTAGTATAATTAAAAATGAAAATAATATAAACATCAATCATTCTATTACAATTTGAATCATTTATTCCGAGCTGAAAAATTTAAGCATTTATAAGGGGCCTGGGCTATGATATCCACTCCATTTTGTCTAAAAACTGCTCAATCATCCTTGTTCTCATCTTCAATGGGGTCTCTTCCCTGATTTTTGGAAGTCTAGTTTTGGGGCTCCTATACATAAGGCTGGTGACAGAACCAGCATAAGAAGCTATAGGCCCATCTGTATTATAAACATTATTCCTAAGGTTGTAACTATGTTGCTCCGTTCAGTATTATTCCCTGAGATAATTGGCAAGCAGTTTGGCTCTTATCCATCTAAGCACTGAACTCAAATTTGCTTACTCTCATTACATACTTGTGGCTTTGGTGATGGGTGCTGAGGCACACTCTGTTTTTATGTAGACTTACAAGGCATTTGACAAGGTTTTCCACTTGACATTATTATGCAATATCGAAGCATTCAGAGTGTCGGGCCCTATGCTCAGTTGAATTAAAAGTTATCTCATCGGCCAAACCCAGGTGGTGTGAGGTATGCTTCAAGGGTCCCCCGAGCCTATCCGCAAGACACTTTGGTCTCCATTCAACTACTACTAGTAGTTCTACTATCATTACTTTTGAATAAATAATTCGGTATCTAATTAAAAAATACTTGTAATTTGGAATTTTAATTAATTTGGGTTAATTAGCATAAGAATAATGTTATTTCCCAAAACAACATGTGAAAATACAATAAAAAGTTTCTTGAGATTCATTGCATTTAAAATTCATCAGAGTAGACAAGATCCAAGTATTTACGTAAAAAATAACGTAGAGATTATTATAATAATATATAATATTATAAGTATTTACCATATTATATTTCTAAAAACCCTTAAAACTGATGCACAAGCAGTTCTTGAATTCATAACAAAATTTTACTTAATAAAAAATATCTGAAATATTTTAACTATTGTAACTGGTGTTTTTATGTTATTTCTTTTCTATTTTCAGCACAAACTGTTTTACAAAAGTCTTCAACTGAACGTCTAACATCCTCAAGCCCTGACAATGTTCCATTAACTGGGCCTTCAACATCACAAACATCAATGATTTCTTCAGAGAATTTGGAACACACCCCTAAGAAGATGAAATTCAGCGAGCCAAGATATGTTGGTGAAATAAGATCTCCACAATGAACACAATGATTTAATGAACAACGATATTCTGTCTCAAGATGTTCTAGATAATCACAAAATTCAGTTATCAAAATTGATTATAGATACATTAGTCAAAAATATACGAAACTTGTATTGTTTTCGAACCAATAATCCTGGATAAGTTATCAGAGATTTTAATTTGTAAGTAGGTAGTTTCAAAAATTATTTTGCATTTATAGTATACCTAATCATATTTGTTTTGTATGTAAAATTGTGATGGATTTATATTTTAATTAAGCCTTTGTAGTTGTAATGAAAACTTTGAATAAAATATTTAAGAGTATGCTTCTTCTTTTCCTGTTGAGCTATTTTTCGCAACCTTATTGACACTTTAGAAAGATTGTTCAATAAAATGGTTTGTCAAGTTTTTTCAGACAATAAAAAGTGCTTAGACGTACATTCTACATCAAATAAACTACAGGTAGATTTTCCTAAGGTGACAAGCTTTTAAAATAATTACTTCTGAAAACTATATCCTTATTTCATTCAAATACTTAGTCCAATAAAGAGCATGCTCAACTATTTATTGCATACATACCTATGATAATGAAATAGGTAGTAATCTAAATTTCAATAACTTATTTTATTTTAGTCATGAAAAATTTTAATATTATTCTTTTCATCTTAAAAATAAATTTCCCGTGAAGTTATGTCCCCTCAAAAATGTAAGAAACCATTAAAACACGATGAATATAAATGGTTCTGGTAAACTTCATGACCTTCGCAATTTTCTTTTTTTCACTAGAAAAGGTGTGCCCTATAGAGTAGTTTAAGAGAAAAAATTTGCGGATTCCCATATTTGGGCCGAAAGAAAGCCCCCAAAGTTCAAATTTTGAGGTTAAATTGGGTTAGCACTTGGTTAGTTTCCTTTTCTTGAACCCCCGGAGCGGGCGGAGGCCCATACGCGAAGTGAAATATGAGTAGAATGATAAAAAAATACTAAATGAAATATGCACAAATCAAGTATATTATGGCAACCAGTTGCCAAAATTTCCTTTTATTTTCACGTTCAATTTCATTATTTTCACGTTCCACCCGGGAAAGGAGTAGATGAAGTTCTTCGGGGCTTTTTTTCGGCTCAAATGTGGAAGATCCGCAATTTTTTTTCTCTTGAACTACTCTATAGGACACCCCCTTCTAGTGAAAAAAAGAAAATTGCGAAATTCTGAGGGTCGTAAAGTTTACCAGACCCAATATAAATATTCCTAACAAACTATTCGTATGATATCATCTACATATCGTAAAACAGACTGTTAAAAAGTGTACTATATCATATCGCATTCTAACTACTAAAACAATAATACATAGGATTCATATTTTAATGATTCCCGCTCGGATTTCAAATATTTGCATTTTTATTCGTCGGGATCACCAATAGAATACATCATGTTGACACATGCGCAAATAAGGCATGTCCTCCTTAAAGACAAACTTATGCAAGAAAACACAGCCGTCGTCTATATCCATCCTTTAACATTGGCTTCACCGTTGTGCTGATGCGAGCAATATATTTGTTATTTTACGTATATGGGAAGGAGCATAACGTTATTTTTATGGGACCGGACATGGGCTTATATATGGCCGCCGACAGTTTCCGGTTTGTCAGTGGCGTGCACAAGTTTAAAAGGGGTAAAACTAATAGATATAGTATATTAAGATACTATAGTTTTAAAAGACCATATTTTATCGTATGAGCACGAAATTAGGAAACGACCCGCTTGCTTGTCGAAAAGAGCTTCTTTTCGACACTACTTTGCGTATCGAAAATACTTCTTTATGATACCAAAATAGAAAAAAAAAATTAAAACCTTTATAGAGCAAAAGGCAATTTGGGTCCAAGCGAATAAAATTTAAGAATTATGATTTTTCGGTGCAGTTTATCTATTGTGGAACTTAAAAAATAAAAAATTTGTGGTGGGAAATTAATTTCCCAAAGGACACAATCGTGCTTTACAATCACATTTTTTTCAGGTGTATTTGGACAATGCTATTCAGGCCTTAAAAATAAGCAACAAAATTATATAAATATTTTATTTTTTAACACAAAATATAATTGAATCGGTCATTTTGAAAACAAGCTAAGTCCATATTTGGGCTAAAATGAAATTTCGCTACCTCATGATGATTTTTGTATTAAAATATACTACTAAAAATACTCTCGTTTTCGCGTGGACGGATACATTTTAATGCAAAAACCATTAAGCGGCGACGAAATGTTTTTTTTTGCCCTAATATGGACTTAGCTTTTTTTCGAAATGACCGATTGAATTAGTTAAATCAAAACACTCTTTAGCAAAATGGTGGGAACAAAGGACACTGTGGGCTTTTGGAATCCACTGTGGTTTTTTTTACGAAGTTAATCCAAAAAGCTCTGCGGTCTATCTTTGGGAAACCTAAAAGATCAAAATAATAATAATTATTGCTTCGACGTTATAAAACGATTTTTATGTATTGAGTAGGTACATAAGGTACAATAATTATAAATAAGAATGGCGAAAACACAGATCATTTTAGTTGATTACTATTTTAATCAACATGCTAAATATTAATCATGGCGTACGTAGACATTAGTGGTTGACCGCCCAAATCGATGGGCGCTGTATTTCTTAGAAAAACACTAAAAATAATAGATATCCTCACTCTATTGTATACAAAAATACATATTCAAAGCAGATATGAAGAAATTTTTATAGAAAAATTGCTATTTTTAGTTGCCCTAAAGTGTTATATACCCCATTTCTAATAACAATTCAAACAATATAATAAAATATGTAAATGAAATTTTGAATTTGTTACGCGTTACGCCCTTGTTACGTCCATGGTGTTGATCGTGATATAATGACAGTGACATAATTAAAAATCGAAATAAAGTATTTAAGTTTAACTAATTAATCAGAAAGAGTACTTACCTATGAAATGTTGTTCCTAAATTTTTATTTTCAATCGTTTTGATACAGCCGCAAGCAGCACAACTAACCATTGTTCGATTTTCGATTTCGTAAATGCACAACGTTCCGGCGATTATGACAGTAGAATGTGGAAATGACCAATGAAATGACTTTGATATGACATAATTATGAGCGTGAATATGACCGTTTCCGTCGCAATTTTTGTAATAGGCAAATACCCTTTGTACTCCTTCCTGTCAATTTTATATTCAAAGGAAGAGCCATTTGAGTAGTTGCAATCGCGGCCGTCCTGGATTAGCTTGCTCCTGAATGCGCATGGGTTATGATGTCATATCGGTTTCCCCCACATTTCCGTTCCATTTGCCGAGATTTACCCTCATACCGCCGCGTAAGATGTTTACACATCAACAAATCAAAAGTAACTGATCATCATATGCATCTTTTTTAAGTATTAGCTTTCCTCATACTGCTGCTTATTAAAGACCTTTTGCATTGTTTAAAAAAGGGCTTCAAAGAAGCCGCGAAGTGGTTTCATGGCTAAGGGCGCGGCGGGAGTCGATAATGGCCAGTATAGGCGAAAGAAAACGAGAATTTCCTAGATCTTTTGGATTAATTATTGCCCTTCAATAATTTTCGTTTTAATCTAAGAAGCTCGTTTGACATTATGTACGATTTTATAGGATTTCTCTCAGCAATTTCTTCCTGTATAATTTTCCATAAAATTTGCAACGTGTCATATGGGAATTGCAGATAAAATTACATGTAAAAATAGCAGCAATTTTTGACACAAAATAATTTAGAACGTTCTAAATTTCTTCCTAGTTCTGCACGTAGAAATGTGACCTGGATATGACTGGACACCGCGCATGCATAGCCTTTACCGCCTAGGGTTGCCATCCGCCCTCTTTTTGCTGTAGGTAGACGCGAGTAACTCTTTTTGATCGCAGTCGCACAACAAGACGTTGCCCGGACCGGGTCACAGGGCTTCAGTTCAGAGTTGTTTTACGTTTCATAAGTTTCATTTTCACTTCACGCAAAGTCTTCCGCTCGCTCCGGGGCGCGACCAAACAAAACTAACCCAAATTTAAAAAAAAAACAAACAAACAAACATAACTTTGAAAAAATTTATAAAAACATCGACGGGAATCGCACCCGGGCCGCCGTATTCAAACACAGCATCCAACAACTGCGCTACGAGTCTACGAGACCACTTGAAAGCAATTTGCTGAACCATAAAAAATATATGCTGTTTGTCAAGAATCGTAAACACGATTCTTGGGGGTTTGTCAATAATGTAATGCGCGCGCAACACTGAAGCCCTGTGAGCGAAGTCCGAGAAAAGAAACGTCTACTAACTTTTTAGTCGCACATCGCAGATACCGCGCTATCGGTTCTATTGACGTGATGATCACATCACTCATCACTGTCTTTATTTTTTGGGTTCATTTAAACAAAGAGGTTCGAAAATATATCTACTATCGAATTGATTTCAAATTATTTGCAGTTTGTCTGTTATTTGTTCGTTTACTCTGCTGGTTTACGCGCTGCACTTGTTTGATCTCGTCTTTCGTTTTTGAAGTTATATAAAGAGTTCAAAAAGTATATTCTAGATAACAAAAAGTGAATAGCTCCTCCTATTATTTCTCAGAACAACAATGGATACTAATTTAAAATGTGAGTGCCTTAAAAAATATGTAACTTATGATCATTATGCGTACATTATGTAGGTATACAGTATATCACGGTGCGTCCGGGCATTGCTTATACATTTTTCGGAGTTCGGGGCATATATATCGGTTATTGGTTCGGGGCTTTAAGCTGCATTTCTAATCAATTTGCAAGCGGAGTGCAATTCAGCATGCGCCCGTTAATTTTTTGTTTCCCATTTTCAATGTTGTCACTTTTGAATTTTGATGGTCATTCGCACGACCTCTCTTAACCCAAGATTAAGTTAAGGTGCACCTTATCTGGTGTATTTTTGATGCAAATATACCAGATAAGGACGATAAGGTGCACCTTAATTTTAATCTTGGATTAAGAGAGGCCGTGCGAATGACCATGTGTGCCCGTTTCTGTTCTTAATTTGTTTGGTTATGTTATTATTTTTTAACTGTGGTGTGTATCGTGGGTGTTCCGTTTATAATTATTTTCCCAAACTTAAAAAATGGATGATAGCCAGGACCAGGAACACGAACTAAATGATGAGTTTTTATTACAATGTGTAGCAATTCCTATTTAAAAAGGTATATGATAAGCTTGGATATGAATCTCCATTTGCCAAAAAACTTAATGGTATTGTCAATCTGAAATTAAATATTACATTAGACAGGGGATGAGGATACTTAAGTCTCCTTTTTCTGGGAAGATTGTTATAAAACCCTTGTTTTTTTGCGTAGCAAAAATATTGGATGCACTGCAAACCTTTTCCGCCTACGCGGCTCTTTGTTGCCAGCGAGTCTTTTTCAACTGTTTATACCAGAAGCACGGCACTCTTTGTGCCCTGACCAGAAGTAAATAAGAATGATGATGATGATGCTAGACCCTCTTTACAGAGGGTTGGATGCCACTGCTACGAGGCAACTTGCCAGCGCACCCTTCGCCCGGCGCTTAGGGAGAGGTAGAGCTACCCTTCTACATCCGTTACACGTTAGTCCAGTTTGAAGAAGTATATAAGAAAACATAACAATAAAACAAAACATAACCTCGTTCTCAAACTTCATATTTTCAAATTTCGACACTATCCGTATGAGTTTTAGTCGGCATGGACGTATAAAGTTTGCAGCTTGCAAACAATTTTGCGGCACCTGGCACGCGTGCTGTCCTTGAATTTAATTGAAAATGTCTACGTTGACGTCCATTCGCTTAGCACGCGTATCGAAGTGTCACTTCACCAGAGAATTGATTAGAAATGCAGCTTTAAGCAAAATGTCCGGGGATTTAGACATTAAGGTTTTAGTAGTAAGTTTCAATTATGGCCTTTTTCGTAAAAAAAAATTCAGCCAGTAAAGATCTCTATCCGGCTTAGTTAGAGCTGGAGCGACCCATCCCAGATAAGTTACACCTGATGGATAGAGATACTATTTTTAGGGCTCCCTGTATGTCGAGTATGTACTCCAGGGAGCTCACATCGTTGCATGCACGGCTACATTAAGGTTATAGTTTTGGAAATTCTAATATGGCAACCATATACGTTTCTTTTATACGTATATGATGGCAACCTTGTCACAGTTTATACCATTGACAAGAGAAGGGACTGGACGGATAAAACCGGCAGCTATTCTGTTACGGGTTGGCTCCACGATTTGACAAGCGTCAAGCGTCGTCAAAGGGTTCACGCATTCTCGAGCAGTGGCGTTTCATGAATATTTTATTATAATCCCAGCATATCTGTTATTTTATACTCCATAATACTTCTAATACTGACTTAAATCACAAAATGCAAGGATTGAAATATAAGAAATATATTTCCTTAAAAGATCGAATCAATGTACGCCACTGCGCGACAGGCCATTTTCAAGGGTAATTATGTGATTCTTATTAGCAATCATGACTGAAAATGTTAACAAAGCTAATATAAAATTACAAAGAAAGGCGGAATGAAGTATAGTCGTAGTCATATTTTGAAATAATCTATATCTCAGCTCACACAAAGTAAATAAATAATAAATATTAGCGTCAGCAAGAACTAGGTGTAGAATATATTTACCTGTGAAAAGTAATTCCAGGCTCCTTTTAGTCATTGCAACTTTTACAGCCATAAGAACAACAAAACACTATATTGTTATGGACAAATTGAAGTATTTTGAGAGATTTTCACATCAAAAATCACCAAAATACACGGAGGTGTCGCTTTGAATGTCTGGCTCCTATTAATGGCGTCCGTTCGATTTTTGATCACCCGTACTGCGCGCAACCGTAAAGCGAGATTATCTGTCCACTCCCTTCCCTTGTCAAAGGTTTATACCGCACAGTTTATACCGTACACTGTACCCGAATCAGTTATACAACTCTGAGTCGGCACCTTGGATGTTAGTGAAGCCAAATTCTATTTTTTCATGGATTCGAGCATGCGCATTATTGGTTGGAAACGTCAGAATTATACGGCCAGCTGGGCCGTGGACAGATTCGAACTAGGATCTAATCATAGGCATAAAACTAAGTCTACAAAGCACTACAAACAAAGCCGACTCTCTAACAAACAAGATGGCAGTTTTCGCTTTTCGGTTCCTTTTCAGTCAACATACTTTTTCTGTCGCCGCGCAGAAAATCAATAATCGAGATCTCATCTGAGTACAAGCACAATACAAGCCTGTTGCATGCCTCGTTTTACGGTTAATTCTCGCCAACACTATCTCTATCTCTTTCTTCTTACAGGCGGTATCGTATTGAAAAGAGACATACATATATGCCAAACTGATGTTTTATTTATAAAAGCAGCGTTCACTCATTGAGCGCAGGCTCAAGATAAGAACTCCCAGCTCTCCTATTGGTTGAAGCGCTTGGCTTCAAAAGACGTGGAGAGCTGTTTAACTGATTCGGGTACGGTATAAATTCGGTGACGGTATAAACTGTGACCTTGTTACGAGAGATCTGTATAATCAAGATACCATTCATCACATTGTCACAGGTGGGAACTGAAATGAAGTTTTGTCGAATCAATATTAAATTACTCATATTTATGTTGCAGGAAAATGAAGCTCAGTTTTTTTTATAGTATTATCAAAGAGTACTTATTAAAGAGTGGACAGCGCTTTGATCCGTGCGCGGATGCCGCCGTGACCTCGTCCCTTTAAACAGGTGGCGCAGCGTTGCCAAGAGTAATAGTTTCTCTTACAAGCAATGCTGCCTTTTACCTTTCAATTTATTAAAAAGCGAATATGGCCCAGATGAATGAATTGATTATAAGTATTTTTCTTAGTTGTATAGATCGAAAGACATCAATAAATGCATCTATCTACCGTGTTTTAAGAATGTAAAATCTATAATTGTTTTTTTTTATTAATTTAAATGCCTTTAAACAAGAAAATATTAGGTTTCATGTTTTAATTTGAAATTTTACAAAAAAGCACAGATGAGATCATGTTATTAAAATTAAAAATATGAAGAATTAAAAAAAATGTTATCCTTCATCTTCATATTTTCGTTCTTTCGTATTCGTAATTAAGATTTATTTTCATCATTTCGTATTTTTATTACTTATAATAATTAATAGTTACTTGCTTATGCGGGAATGGAAAAGAACTCTGACTTGATCTATTTAGATAAAATAAATCTTAAGAGAACTACACAACAAGCATTTATTATGCCAATATAAACCAGTAAATTGAAAAATAAACATACATTTAGGGAGTTATTCTGTTAAAATTAAAGCTATTACAAAAACTAACAGGAAGGTACCTATTTATTAGTAACAAATATTCAGTAATGCATATCCACGAGCGTATTTTTCTGAGCCCCGTCGAAAGGCTGTGACTTGGCAAAAAGGCATTTTAGCAGTATTTTTTTCAACACCATGTATAAAGCTAAAAGTGTAAACCAGTTTAACGCCAATTAACGTCATTAAGTCCCTAATTTTGTCTAAGAAGAGCATGTAAAAATGGTGTCAATCTTTTTAGCACTTTCAACTTTATAGCAATTACAGGATTGTTATGAAGATAATTAGTTATATTTATCATGAGTAACCCTATGAATACTTTTTTTAGTCTTGGAGAACATAATATAGACCATAGACGGATATATGTAGGTAGTCTTTGTACGGACTTTCTTACATAATATACGTAGTAACAATAATGACTACTTACATAGCTTCGTTTTTGAGCATTCTAAATAACTTAATCTTACTTCCACCGTTGTTTGAGTAAAGTCAAACAACGCTTCCACTGACACGGCACTTGTAAAAAGTATTTTTGCAGTTTTTATAAATACACTAAAGACTCACACGACGGATTTACATAACTACCACTAGTAGAACTTTCCATATTTCAGAAATACTACTATAGATAATAAACACGACTAAATATAGGTCTTCTTTGATAATACACAAGCACGGGAAATAATAAGATATCGTTATTTCGAAGAATGAAAATTACCACAATGGCGACGCGAAGTAAACAACTCAAACAGATGAATGTCAGAATGATTTAACTGAACAGGTGTTTCGTCGAGCATGCGCTGTGTATCCGGGACCTTTAAACGGGTGGCTCTTACATCTCTTTCGCCGCAATCGTTTCTCTCTCTTACTGGCCAATCTGTAATCTAATCTGTGGTATTATTATGATCTCATCGATTCCTTTAAGCAAACACGTTTAGGTAGTGAATGCCGTTTTTTTAATTCGTTTAAGGCCCTGTCAGACCCGCCATATCACAGCTTATTGGTAAGCTGTGGCCATATTATGTTGCCAATTGATCACGTCACAGTGTCAGAATCTTTCCAGTAGAGTACTTTACCAGAACATCATGTAAGCAAGTAGCGATCTCATCACTCATCATCATTGGAAAACTAGGGTTGCCAGATTTGCAATGAGAAAAAGCGCAACTTTCCAATTTTTTTTAGATACCACGTCAAAAAATGCATTTTTTAAGCTTTCAAAAATTCGGGATTCTCGGAAATTGTTTTTTTTTTATGAAGTGACAAGTGAACTTATCCACTTTAATACTTGGTAGCCTCTACCAAGGTGGGGTTCTGCATGAAGATTTTTTTGTTAATTTCTAGTTCAAAATTTGAATGTGAGTTTGGGTTAGTTTTCCAGTGGCGTATTCCGACAGCGGTCTGTTTTAAACTTTTCTGTTCGGTTCCACGACGCTACCCGACGTTGGCCGAATCCACAGAATTACCCATGTCTTCACGGTACACTGCAAAGACGAAGGGTACACTGGACTGCATGAAGCCGAAGAACACAAAAAGTGCAGTGTTAGAATAATCATTTAGTATTAAATTATCATGTCAGATATTTAGTTATCTTAGGTTTAGGTGGACGCTTGCTAGGTACCACCTTAGTCGGTAGTATATAGGTATTCATTAGTAAATATGTATATATTGTTAAGTTTGTTATTAGTTTTACGTCAAAAATCAAGTATCTTAAGGCATCTATAACATCTATAACTATAATAAAAACTGAATTGCTTTCAACGGTCTGGTAGCTCAGTAGTTAGGTAGTGTGTTTGTGATACGACAGTCGCTGGTTTGATCCCCGTCAGTGCCAAGCTATGTTTTTAAATCATTTTAGGGTTTTGTTTGTTTTTTCTTTTTAATTGGGTTAATTTTGTTTGGGTGCGCCCCGGAGCGAGCGAAGGGTCATGCATGAAGTTAACAGTACTCTTTTAAATTGATAGAACCCCTTTAAAAAAATACGCTAAAATGTTTCGTCCAGATACCATAATCACGGCAAATTTTGCCGTGCCATAATACTCTCAATAATAAAATTCAGCCCCTGTCACATCAAAATTACAAAATTTAATTACCACTTAATACTGCAGACATTCGGTCAAGGTCACGTCGCCGCCGCCGCTGGACTTAAAGTTTAAAACAGACCGCTGTCTGAAGATGCTAGACGTAGTCTTTCTTAAGGGGGGCTAGCCACTTTAGTCTTTCTACTGGGGGAATTATTATTAGAGAATAGGAAAGAATGGTCCTTTCAAAACTACATGAATAAAAACTTTTTATTTCTAGCATTTTATATTTACCTAAAAAAACAAAAATTTTTACAAATAACGAAGATGAAACAAAATAAGCACTTTCCGGGAATTTCCAATTTGGGCTGCTTGTTTTTGCTGTTTTACTTATCTTATAAATATGAAATTATTTAGGACTTTAGGAAGATCCCGGAATTTATACAAAAGCTGAGTTCGGGTATTAAAATGGAGTTGGAGTGGAGTACGAGTGGCTTTTCGGGCACGTGATCTTGGAGCGTATGGTGTCAAAATGTATAGCCGAACGATTCGGAGTTGGTGGACCTGGGAACGATAGATTACTGACGGATTCAAGACAGCTGTTTTCTGTTCTCAATTTTAATTTTTAGGAAAAGTGTTTTTTGAAGAGAATTCGGACACCATGTTTGCTCAATTACAAATTATATTAATGTTTTGTTACAAAGTACCAGTGACCCATCAAATATAACGGGGTTACATACCTCGTCTACAATACGACAATGCGAATATTTACTTATTTCCATATTTTTATAATCTTGGACTACACATGGCCACAACATTTGTGCATACGACCCAAATAAAATAAAAATTCTCAAGAAACAAGACAAAATGAAAATCGAAATTGACACTTCTCGCTCGATTCTTAAACTACGCAGGCCCACTCCAATATCTTCCTTGGGCGAGGTGGAATTTTTGGAGTAAACTCTTTTTACCCCACTCCTTAATAGTCGAACGCTGAAAGAGCTACTCCATTTGCACGAAAAGCTATACCCGAACGGCTGTAGTACTTTTAGGTATGCACGGAGTGAATGGCGTGAGCATCCCGAACGCGCCTAGAAATGTCAATTATTATGAACGTTTTAAAAATAAATTAATCTGTTACAGTTCACTGATAACATTAGTTATATTTTGGACTAAATCCGTATTGAAATATTTATACTCCATATTATGTGTAGCTACATGTTTTTTTATGCAAGAATATGGATAAAAATATATTTTTTTAAATAATTATCAATTTTAAGTTAACGTTATTCAGAGCCTCATTTTAGTTATTTCTTGTCTTATTTCTTATGAATATACAAATCATTATTTAACAGCTGCGGAGAACCTGACCAATAATGCCTT
This sequence comes from Pissodes strobi, assembly GCA_016904865.1. Lineage (NCBI taxonomy): Eukaryota > Metazoa > Arthropoda > Insecta > Coleoptera > Curculionidae > Pissodes > Pissodes strobi. Next base: position 5,032 of record MU194645.1, on the reverse strand, counting down.
CCGTATTTCTTAACGTTACACATTAACTTCAAGGACAAAAAGTATACAACTTCAACGATTGACAGAAACGAGAATCCAGTAAACAGACCCAAAATACCACCACAGTTGGCTAGGAAATCGGTTGGTCCGTACAGCTCATTTCTTTCAGAGGTAATAAATTGTTGCTCCTTGAAAAAAATGTTGATCCTGGTCATCTGTACACCGGGAAATTCGCTCATGTTGGCTTTGTAAGCTCGGAAAAGATTTTCCCACATGAAGTCGGCTTGAGAAGTTTCCGCGTTATAGACTAGAGAGGTGCATCCAGGTAGACAGTCACAATCGGATTTGTCGCTTTCCTCAGCTGTGTCTGCCTGCGTCAGTCCGGATTGTACTTCCCTGCGAAGAAGTTCATCTGAAAATAATAATTAATTCTAAACTATGTCCAATTTTTAAATAATTGTATCTTAGTACAGCTCACCTTTTTTCTATTAGGTTAGACATGATTCTTGAAAAAGGAGCGCAATATCGGAACTCGAGCTATTAAGTAATAAATACCGCATTCTTAGCTAAAATTATTAAGAAACTACTCAAAATATAACTTCTGCAAAAATTCGAAATTGCTTTAATCTTGTAATTTTTTTAACTGAAGTGCTAAATTTGTTTCCATAGTTTAACACACCTCAATAGCCATACGTATCTCAAATATTAGGTTTGTTCTAGCAGCGATTTAAACCCAAACCAAATCACAGCCAAGCCATCCGGAGTTTGCGCATAGCGATTTAAGTGTCGCTTATATTGCAATGCGCAAACGCCGGATGGCTTGGCTTTGGTTTGAAATCGCTGCTAGAACAAACCTATTATATATTTTTACTATTTGTTGTCATATTTGTTCTTTTTAATAGAAACACATATCACCTCATAGATAAATATATAGGGGGGTTATATAGGGGGATATCACCTGATGTGAATACAAAAAACCACGTCAAGCGTCAAAATTATTGCACACAAGTAATGAGTGACGCACACATATATGTTTTTTGGGAGTGGTTGTAATTTAGTTCATATTTGATTTTTTTTCTTTGCGTGCGTTCAATCCCATGTATACGCGACAGTCGACAACCAATCAGGCATCAGGCAATGCACATTTTAACATAACCTCAAATATTTATATGTCACAAATAGGCCTACCAGTCCTACCACCTACCAGAGGTAGAGGTAGTATCGCGTAATGTAGCGGCTCTTTGGTCGTCATTGGTACAAAGCATTGGGGTACCTCGTGGCGAACGTTCAATGACTTTTGTTTCTCCCAAGGAAAAATTGGGCGTCCATGTCAGAAAAAAAAACCCATTCACGCCGATTCTCAAGCTGGGGGGAACCGGATGTTCCCGTGGGTCCATTTTTGTCTGTGCTTTTGAAAAGTATTAGCTTTTGTGTAAGTCGGTTATTGTGACAAGGTTTACAACCAAACAACGTTACGGTGACTCCCAAATAGTGCCATCATTGTTCAACAAGGGTGTAACCTATCTAGGAGCTATAGCTGAGCCCGGACGGTAGCCGTGCTGGCAAATTGCCTTACAACAGGGCCATTCCACCCCCTTGCCAGGGGGTTTAACAAGTAAAGTCAAATAGGCCTCTCATCTCATCCGGTCTGCCTTCGGAGAAGTGAACAAGTCGGAAACGAATTACATAATTAGGCACAGGAAGTGGAAGCTTTTCGCTTAGAAACCGTGTTCTAGCCCTCTGGGGGGATTCTGGAATGTGCACGCTAGTGGTTGTGACTGTTTGTGAGGAGTAAGTCACTTGGGGATGAGTGATTGCTAATTAGAGGGAAATTTTTCCTTGCACTTGAACGCGTAGTCAGATGGCGGCCTGAGGTAAGTCATGCAAGGAACCCTCTGGTTGATAGAAAACGGTTATACTTTCACCGAGTGAACCTCCTCGTAGAATTCACTAGTTCTGACTCAAAAAAAGCTTCCTTTTTTGTAAATGTCGATGGACGTGACATGATTTAAAACCAGACAAAGTCACGGTCACCAACGAATAATACCACCGTCCAACAAGGACGTAACCCATTTGAGAGGGTCGCCTCAGCTATGGCTAATGGACAGACTTAGAGCTAGATATAGCAAGACTCCTAATCAGCCATCAGTTTACCGATGTCTTTGCGGTGTAGTGAATTGTCAGGGAGTGCTCTAGTGTTTGAGCGGTTAGACGCTGGACCTCTGATACGGCGGCCTGGGGTTCAATTCCTGTCGGTTTTAATTTTTTATTAATATTATGTTTGTAAAAGGTATTTTGTCTCCATTTTGGGCATGCCTTGGGTTAGTTTTGGTTAGTCCCTGTTCTTTGAGCCCCCGTAGCAAGCCAAGCGAGCGGAGGGTCATGCGTGAAGTGGAATAATACATTCGGCTGATTAGGTGCCGCGCTGGGTCTAGCTCCATGTAATGGGCAGTGGTGTGCTGGTGAATTGCCTTGTAGCAGTGCCATACCACCCCTCGGTTACATTTCAAGATTCAAGGCCTAATCCAAGATCTTAGTACTAGACAGTACTAAACCTAATGCAAGAATTTCAGTTCAAATGAGTTGTAGACTAACCGCCATCGTTACGCACTCATACGTACACCAGATAGTGGTTTCTATTGTTCTTCTGAATTGACCAAATTTGAATTTCTAATAAAAAATAAAAGGTTTCTGCAGGGTTGCCAAGAGGATAGTAAAAAGTCGGCTTTTCGTGAAAAGCCCTATTTTGTTCAGGTCAAGAGACGCAACCTAACGTGTAATGAATAAGTCAGATGTTATGTCATCAATTGATCGTATCGTAAGCAGCTTTTAAATGTGGCCCGAATGGAATGAGTTGTTCCCATATTTCAGCTATATATATATCCCCATACAATACCGAACAACCACTCAAAAAATGATTGGATATAAGGTTAGTATTTGAACTTAATTCACGTTGGAAACGGCAGTGAGATATTGTATCAGGATAATTTCTCTGGATACAATTTAGCAACACCGAAGCAAGCTGCTACGTTTAGCTAGTAGACGTTTCTCTTACCACATCAGAGGGCTTCAGAGATGCGCGCGCATTACATTATTGACAAATACCATATTTTTAGGGCCTAGCGAATTGCTGTCAACTGGTCTCGAAGCTCAGTGGTTGCATGTTGTGTCTGCGATACGGTGGACCGTATATATTCCGTGATTTTTTTTTTTTTCATTTTGGGCATGCCTTGTGTTAGTTTTGGTAGCGAGCGAAGCGAAGAGAGCCATGCGTAAAGTGTAATATTAGAAATTTTTGTCAACAATGTGATGCGCGCGCAACTATGAAGCCCTCTGACGTGGTATGGGCAACGTCTTGTTGTTTAGCCGCTCAGGTAAGTAGACGTTTCCCGTACTACATGCGCGAGCATTACATTGTTGGTAAACACTGTATCTTTAGGGTCCAGCAAGATGCTGTCAACTGTGTGGATGCTAAGTCTGCGATACGGCGGCTCGGATTCAATTCCAGTGGCAAGGTATTTTTCTTCATTTTGGGCATGCCTTGGGTTAGTGTTTGTTGGTTGCGCCCCCGCAGCGAGCGGAGGGCCATGCGTGAAGTGTAATATTAGACATTTTTGTCATTAATGTGAAGCGCGTCTTGTGCTCCTGTATCGTCCCCTTTCGAAGCTTATGTGTTCTAACTTAATTTATTTTTCAAAAAACCGAAAAAAGTTCATTACTCGTTATCTGTTAAAAATGTCTAAAAATATCATCTATATTGTAAAGTCCAATAAATGTCCAGTGCCTGTCTCCCGTCAACAAGGACAGGGGATCGACCGAACTTGGTCGATGCTCAGAGTACATGGTATAGGATATACGAGATACAATATCCTGCTGTCACTGAGTTTTTAACATTTAAAGAAAAACATATATTTATCACAGACACTCCAGAAAACACACAAAATAGGAGACACTACTTTAAACTCTGGTTAGTTACTTTAATCGCTTACTGAATAAATCATTGTCTTGAATGTGTCAGTACGACATTAACAGATGCGTGAGATTCAAATCACTGATAACAGTGACTAATCAGTGTTCAAAGAAGTAGCCTTCAAAATTGCGTTAAAACTAGTAGACGTTTCAGAGACACCGGTCACAGGTCTTCAGAGATGCGCACGCATTAAATTATTGACAAACACTATATCTTTATGGTTCAGCGAATTGCTTTCAAGTGGTCTCATAGCTCAGTGGTTGATACAGCGGCGCGGGTTCGATTCCAGTAGCAAGACATACTTTTTTTAAAGTTATGTTTGTAAAAAGTTTTTTTCCTGATTTTAGGCATGCCTTGGGTTAGTTTTGTTTGGTTGCGTCCCGGAGCGAGCGGAGGGCTATGCGTGAAGTGAAAATGAAATGTAAAACAACTCTGAAGTCATGTGAGCCGGTCCCGGCAACGTTTTGTTTAAAGACTTACTTTGTGCATCAAATATACAAACGATGCTTCCAGATCCGCATATAAGCGTTCCTTCTTCATCTGAAAAAGAAATAGGTTGTTACAATTCGCACACTCTGGCTATGAGTAAATAGAATAGTAAATCTGTAATAAGTAGTAGATACATGGAATTGCACCAGTAGATTGCAAAAATTTAAGTCAAAATATTAAGTATTTATTATATTCCCTGTTATTCTTATGAAGATCTGGATGAATGTATTACGGTAATGTCTGAGTACCTGCTTCAGGATAGTGTCATTATTATTTTACAAGCCGAGGAAATATAAATAAAATACAATACC
>JAEQML010068357.1:0-18344 GCA_016904865.1 Pissodes strobi | reverse complement strand
TACCATCCCACAAAATTTCATTTCTGTTCGACCTTTTGCAAATAGAAACCCCCTGTCGCTTGGCCTAATATGGGTTAGGACTTGTTGACAGTGTTGTCAACACAGGTTTTAGTAGGATCTGGCTCCCATCCATCAAGGAAGTTATTTGCAGAGACGAAGTCTGTCTTTCAATAGTTTTTATGCGCTTTAGCCGGGTTTAAGACTGGCTGCAGGGCCAGCTGAGCAGTGATGCCAACGTCGCTCTTACCAATAGGGGAGTCTGCTTCGATGCCAGTCAGGACGCTCTTGTCGGAAACCATGCATAAGTCGAGCAGTGATGCAAGTGACCCCTCTCGAAATCTCGTTTTGAATGCGATCACCTGATGTAAGGCAGAATCCTGGTAGAAGTTCAGGAACTTCTGGTCTGATGGACTGCCTCGGCTGACTCTACCCGCGTCCCAGTCAATTTCAGGGAAATTAAGATCACCAAGCACTGGCAGAGTCATAGGCACCTTGCAAATATCCCTAAGCATTTTGATCAATTTCGCGTTTTCCTCGTAAGAACAGCTTGGTGGACGATAGATGCATAGGGGAAAGGATTTATTAAAAACATTGCCTAATAGTACACGAAACATATTAAATGGTTCTCTATGAATTTTTCTACACTTATGAATAAACATTTTATAATAATATCTTTCCAACCTCTGTATTTGCTGGTTTATAACAGACGTGATAATTGAATTGTCTGATCAATAAATCCCATATAGTTTTGAGCTTGAACCGAATAATCGTCGCCGAATAAGAAAATATGTTATTTTAATATTTAAAAAAAAAACTTAGGGGCCAGGCACTACCTTGGTACTGTTTTTCTTTCTCTGAAATCACACTCGGATTCGGGTTATTATAGACTTTCAAAGCAAAAAGAGCCGTGACATAATTGGATGAATGGCGTCAAAAATGCCACACAACACAACTTATTAATCTTTGTTTAAAATGCAGTGTATTCCCATTTGTCCTAAAAAGGTTTTTGGTAATTTCAATTAGTAGTCATGATCTGCCTGAAAACTATCGTTCGATATCTTTACTGGCTTTTGTGTCTAAGATCATTGAGAAGTGCATGGCAAGGCAAATCGTGGCCTTTCGTTTGACAGCTTCTAGTTTGGCTTTAGAAGGAGAAGGGATACTGTCATGAATATTCTTGACTTGATTCTGGAGGTCTTGGACGCGTTTCATCGAATGAAGTGTAATAAAGTTCTGTTCGAGTTCGGAACAAGGCGTTTGCCTACGTCGATCATGCGGAAGCTGCAAGCATACGGCTTTTGTTTTAGAGTGTTAGGCTCATTGTTGGACAGGTGTCGTCAGACCGTGCGATATGGTGAGGTGATGGGCAGAGGGTTATATTATTAGTAGAGTACCTCAGGACTCTGTCCTGAAGTTCACGCTTTGTGCTGACGACACGGCGTCGGCGGTGCCAGTCACTGCCGATACTCTGGGCGCATTCTGCAAGACAGGGCTGAAGACTGGTTTCGCTAGCAGGTCATTGAGAACTGATTTCTTGGCGTGCTCGTAAATTGTGCATCCTGGTCTCCTGTGGCGACTTCGCACAAGTTTTGTTACATCAAAATTAACCAAACGTCCCTGTCTACTCTGGAGTCTTGCAAATAATATATTAATTGACGTTCAGCGAACTGCTTATTTTGCGATATTCTATTCGCATTTGTCTTATGCAATACTGCTGTGAACACATGAAAAATGTTTGAAACTATAGTTAATCTACTGATACCAACTTTATGCAAGTATTTAATGTCAGTAAATAAAGAGTTATATAACTCTAACATATTCCATCAACACATTGTCTTACAATAATGAGTATAAAGTTAAAGGATATAAATGCTTAAAGGATTATAGCAAAATACCGATTTTAGATTCAGACTCTTTATTGGTATCAATATTGTAATTTTTTTTTTTTTTTTTTTTTTTTTTATGGCAGTGGCACACACACTAAAGGGAGATCCTATGGCGCTCGACGAGCGGTGTGTGTGCGAAGATGTTGATTGACACGGTTCTTGAATATTTGTAGGTTGTAATTAGTGGGAAATAACAATGGGAATAACAATGTACACAAGTCAATAAAATGTATAGTTAAGTCGTGTAAAAATTAAAACCACATTAATTAAAATTACAATTACAATGAGAGATAAAATTGCTAAAATATATTTACACTGGAAACAAATTAGAATAAAGAGCTGAAACGTTACATACATCATAATTAAAAATACATCTCAAAACACAGTGTCAGACCTCTTAACATTCTACGCCCAGTTAAATTTCCTTGATTTCAATAAAGTACCCTACACAGACTGAGGTCTGCTCTCCACCTCTCCAAGCTAGCCCATGAGCTGCAGACCCTCTGGGGTGTCTTCATCACAAATCTCAATATTTTTTTGCAATTCGGCTGATGACACAGTTCATGCACTATTCTTTCTTTTGACCGGTCTGGTTGCAACTGCCGAGGTTTGCCAAGATAAGACTTTCTTACCATTGCGCCCTAGTCCTAGCTTTACCGGAAGTACCAGAACACTCAGCCCGAAGGTTGCGATTTTTATATTACGTCTATAATTATTAGTCGTTAAAAATATTGAATAACTTAGTTTAAATATGAGTATTTGTTTTTAAAAATCCCTCATAGCATATTTATTATTTCAAAATGTACACATTAATGAATCACTAATCCTAGGTTAAGTATGCCAGAGTAGCTACTAGCTAAACAATTTAAACTGTTGTTTCGCCTGGCGCTGTTGCTGCAGCACCGTGGCCAACAGTTTGGCACCCGTAGGGGGTTGATCTTATTACCTACTTAAATCTAGGGTTCGTGGTACTGCTGTCTGTTCGAACATTACTTGGGTAGCCCCGTCAATGTCGTTACCACTTGAGAATTAGCGAAAGCTAGGATAGAAGTTGTGTTGCATTATTTAGTTATTTATGTTAGTACCCGGTGGAAATGCAGGGAAAAAAAATAAAGAAAAACCCTGCTTAAATGCTCTATTAGAGCAGGAGTTCATAAGTTAAAATGACAACACACTGTACAACAATAATTAGAGCTAACATATACTATTTACAAGAGAAGACTTAATGAATTAAGTCTATTCCAGTGTGGATGCAATGATATCAAGGCTCGCAGTTCGAGCCCCCGCGGTATCGACTGCGGAGACATGGATGCTTCGGTAGGTAGAAATCAAGTGAGCTAAATGTGGCGGTATTTGCGCATTTATAGGTCGGGAAAGTCGTTAAGCAAGCCACGCCCCCATGTTCGGACACGGCTAGCTGGCTGGTAAGCCGCGGCTTACCCGCGGTTTCCCGCTGGTCGGCTTCTGCGCTCCTGTCATTACGAACTTTTTAAGTTATGCGATTTTACTTTTAGAAGTTGTTGGAAGGGTCATTTTAGGGTGGTTTATTGTAGTGACTCTATTCCTGAGGGGAATAGAGTCATGGCGGGAATAAGTTGCTTGTAGAACAGCGTGATTTCCCGATATATGGTGCCGTGCGGCGTGCGGCGTTCGGGGTTGTATCGAACATCGGCGATGTGTGCTGTCAGAGTTGATCCCCGGATCTGCCTTTCGAAAAACCTACATGCATGGTTATCGATGTATTCATCGACGGTTTCGATTCTAGCCCATGCATGCAGGTCTTCCGTTCTGGCTCGATCCCTTAGGGTAAGAGAAAAAGCTGCCCTTAGGTAGCTGTTTTGGAGAACCTGCAGCTTCTTTTTGTGACACTTTGCCGCCGAACACCACACTGGGGCACCATACATCAGGGCTGGTCTTATGACTGAGCGATATAATACAAGTTTATTCGCAGGACTTAAGTAGGATCTTCCTGCTATCAGGAGTCCTAGTCCCTTCTTTATCCCTTCATTCTTTCCAACGATTGCCTCGATGTGCTTACTAAAATTCAGCTTACTATCGAGGGTTAGGCCAAGATACTTTACCCTGTTTTTAGGGTAGATGGCTGTGTTGCCTATTAAAAGGGGGGTAATAGCGATGTCTTTTCTTTTTCGGGAGATTATGATTAATTCCGTTTTTGAAGGGTTGAGATTAATCTTCCACCTTTCATAGAATGGAATCAAGATATCCATGTGCTCACTTATTCTTGATTTCGCTACCTCAGCTATAGGATTTCGGGAATATATCGCTGTGTCGTCAGCGAACAGGGCTTTACAGGTATTAGGATGAGACGGGATGTCTGCTATAAAAAGACTGAATAGTAGCGGCGACCATACGGTACCCTGCGGCACTCCTGCTGACAGAGTTCTGTTTCTGGAGGTTTGTTTGCCTATCCTGGTGGAGAATGTGCGTCCGGCAAGATATGACTCGATGAGTGCTACTACGTACAGCGGCATGCTGTGAATTACCAGCAGCTTATATAGCAACCCATCGTGCCATACCCTGTCAAACGCTTTCTCAATGTCCAGCAAAAGTAGGGCAGTGGACTGGCCATTGTTAAATCCCTCATAAACGTCAGTGGCTAGCTTCGCTGCCAGCATGACAGTGCCATGCTGGCCTCGAAAGCCGAATTGTTCGGGGGGCAAGATATTAAGCTGATCAACAACCCTGTTTATCCTCGGTAAAATAAGCCTTTCGGCAACCTTCCCGAGGGTGTTGAGCAGGGAGATTGGCCTATATGATGAGGTTAAGGACGGGTCTTTGCCCGGTTTAGGGAAGTGTATGATGCACGCTACTTTCCAAGGTTTGGGAAAGTGTTGCAGTCGTATGACCGCGTTAATAATATGCATGTAATGGATCAGTGTTTTCTTAGGAAAATTTTTAAGGATAATGTTCGGAATATTATCGGGCCGGGCGCTTTGTTTCTCGGAAGATGACAGAGTGCTTTGCGGAGCTCCGCCGGTGTGATTCTCCATTTATCAAGAACTGACGGAGGGATGGGGTACTTATGCTGCCTAAATACATTCACAGTGTGACTGTAATGTGCTTGATCCGGTAAGGTGTCGGGTGCCTCGCTATAGACGCCCTCCAAGTAGTCCGAGAAGGCCTCGGCTTTCCCTATGTCATTCATAACGTCATGACCCCTGTGTTTTATGACAGGGATTTGCGTATAGCCTCCTCGAACTCGTTTGGCTAACTTCCACAGCGAGCCATCTTCCCTACTCACGGTGTTGATATACGCGAGCCACGTTTGGTCGCGATGCTTCCGGATTTTTACCCTAATTTCCTCCGTCAGTGCATTAATATGAGCGGATCCCATTTGTGTCCGGTTTCTCTGCCATCTACGTCGAAAGCGGTTTCTGTATGTGATAAGATCAAGGATTGGTTCGGGAAGGGTTTCTGTCCTAGGGCGTATTGCCACCCTAGGGCACATAGCATCGCGGATGCGCTGGATATTTGATGTTAGAGTTGCGACCTCTCTCTCAAGATCCTGGACAGTGACTATTTGCTCAGGGATGATAGTTAGTTCGCTAAGCCTAGCCCGGAACTCTCGCCAATCAATATTCTTGTACGAAACGACGGTGTCGTTTGGCAATACAGGGACCCTGCAGTACAATCCAATCTTGATTGGCAAATGATCCGAGTTTAAGGCATTGATTTCCTGAAGTTGCGTTGTTCTGATCGCTCCCCGGGAAATAGCAATATCCAGGAACGAGTCACTACGTAGATAGGTAGGATTTGGACTTCTATGACAGGACATCTCCAGATTGTTCTCGATTATCCTCTTAAATAATCTACCCCTGCTGTTAGTTACGCCGCCCCATTCGACGTGCTTGGCATTCAAGTCCCCTATCAGCAGGGATACTCGGTTTTGCGGTAACAAGGCAAAGAGATCTAGCGCTGTCAGGCGGAGACGCAGGCCGCTCTCCATCTCGATGCAGACGTGTTCTATTTGAGTTCTAAGGTTTGGACACCTTTTATAGCAGAGCGACCTATGTACGAGACAGGCCACGCCTCCCCCGTTTCGATCAGGCCTATCAGCGCGCTCGACGTTATAGTTCCTAACTTTAAACGAAAAGTTAGGATCCAAATGCGTTTCAACGAGGAAAACAATCTGAAAATTGGTTGTATGCATAAAATTGCGAAACTCGCCCAGTTTTGACCTGATACCATTGCAGTTCCAACTTGCGATGTGTAGCATTTACACATCGAATCGGTTATACTCGTGAGAAAAGAATCGTATCGAGGCTTGGATTATCGAGGCCTTATCCCCCCGACACGATTCGAGCATGTTTGCAAAGTAGTCTAGAGCTTGAAATAGTTGCTCAAGATTAACTAATGAGTTAATTTTTGAGACTACGTCATTTAAGTCGGACATTACATTAGATATATTTACAGGATTATGTACATTATTTAGATTATTAGCATTGACGCGAGCAGTACCACTAACCTGTTTTGCATTAGCGTGCTGCTGGTTGTCCCGGTTCTGGAGTTGGCGGTTTCTCAAGGGTGGGAACTGGCTGTCGAATTCGTTCCCTCGTTGCCCATTGTTTTGGGCTTGACCCCGTGGGTCGTCTCCTACTCTCGAAGAGGTGCCCCGGTTTTGCCAGGCAGGATTTGCCGGGGGGGGGGTGCTGGACGAAAGGTTTGTTTAGGTTGTTTTGTCGTAGTTTGTATGAGGTTCAGTTTGTAGATATAAACTGGGCAGGACTCGTCGATCGAGCGGTGCGGCCCGCCGCAGTTTACACATTTAACAGTGTCCTGATTGCACTGCACGATCTCATGTGCTCCGGCACATTTACTGCAGGCCGCTCTTCTATTACAGAATGTCCGGGCATGGCCAAATTGTTGGCAATTCTTGCATTGCAACACGGGCTTCGAAGAGCGCCTTGCTTCCCAATGAACCCTAACAGACATGAGAGTTTTAACATCCTGGTTAAGTTTTCTTATGGTAAAGTTAGTGTCTAGAATGACGAGGTACATGGGTACCCTCGTCTTTTTCATCTCGAATACGCTTTTTGTCGAGATGTTGTATTCGTCGCTTAGCGATTCTACTATTTCTTGCGGCTTGATGTCGCCATCTAGACCGCGAAGAACGAATGCTCGTGTTTTGTCTTTATTTTCAGCGTACGTATGGTATTCTGTACGTTCGGTGTCGAGGGCTCGTTTTAAATTGTGTAAGTCGTTCGCTAAAGAGCAGTATACAATCACAGAGTTTTTAGTGTATTTTAACTCGTACTTACTTATTCTTAGTGCTTTTAGATCCTCTCGCAATTGCCTGTGGTCAGAAGGCCTTCCCTTGATGACCACAGGGGGTAGGGGTTGAAGTTTGGGTTTGGGGGTTGGTTTGTCTGACTTTTTCGTGGCTGGCTTTCGTCTATTAGTATTAGTCGTAGGAGTGGACGCGACACTCACGGTGTCCTCGTCCTCGGTTTCTATGTCTGTCAGGGGCTGAAATTGATTGGCTGTTGGTAACGGTGGTTGTCCCATGTCCTGGTTAACGATCCTGAAATTCCGTTTAAACGGTATCTGTTTAAACGGAGTTTTGAAAGCGTCAGACTCTGTTGCCTGTATCAGGGTACCAGAAGTGGGCGGAGGCCGGGGAGGAGCTATCTGGCTAGGTCCGTTCGACGCTTTTTCAGTTGACGCCTCTTTAGGTGCAGAAGAAACGTCCATTTTTTGCAAAGGTTTCTTGTCTGGTGGATTGACCTTTGGCTTTTTGAAGGTCGCGATAGATTCGATGTTTGAAGGGCTAGCCTTCTTTTTCCCTGTGTCGATTTTCGACGTTACCTGGCGTTTGATGCCTTGGGGATGGGTGTCTCGATGATGAAGTCGGACTCTTGTAAGTAGGGCATTTGCCTCGTAGGCACTAAGTTCAGAAAATTCTCGGAATTTCTCACTGTTCAGTCGGCACTGAACGCAGACTTCTGCATAATTTAGGGAACGGTTAGTGAGTTTCCGTAAGGTGGTGTCTGAAACTTTCCTGTCGGAGTTTGACTCCATCGAGATGTTGGACAGGGTGTCCTCATCTTCAGTACGGTCGCCCATAAGGGCAGTTCCCGGGGTTACGTCCCCGGGGACTAGAAAATAAAAAGCACCTGGCTGTAAATGGCCTTTACTGATTACTTTAAAAGTAAAAAGCAGTCCGATAAAAATTAAAAACAATCGAGCAGTAAAGCAAGCCTAATACCGTTAAGAATAAACGATCGGAATGTGCGAATAAACAGTTTTTATCGGATATTTTTTGCTCGCGTCTGTACCGGCCGGCAGTCAGATGTGAACTCTGTAGTACTAAATCTCAATCAACGACATTGATAAGCACATTAGATAAATAGACAACACGTCTAGTAGTAGAAATTACTTGCGGATAGATTCAAAATATCACTTTCGTTCCTGCGCATATTTCACTTTTCGCATGGCCCTCCGCAAGCTACGGGGGCTCAAGAAAAGGAGACTAACCAGATGCTAACCAAAACTAACCCAAGACATACCCAAAATCAAGAAAAAAACAAAAAAAAACTAAAAAAGCAATGAGATTCGAACCCGGGCCGCCGGATGCGACCCAATGCTCTAGACCCCTCGATCACGAGGGCTCTTGCGAAAAACTGATTGGATCGCGAAGACATGGCGCGAATGCAAGATTGGTGCGCGCGCACGCAGGAACGAGTGATATTTCGAATCTATCCGTAAATGTAGAAATTCTGCAGAAGGGTTGTTACAAGCAGTGCCATTATACCAAAATGGGTACAATAGGTAGCCAGTGAGTAAAGAGGTACAGGGTTATCCAACGAGGACTAGACAAGGCGATTTTTTTACTTTTCCTGTACTTTTATAAAAAAACTGAAATAGCCATCTTATGTAATTTTCTCCCGCGAATTCGGATATGTTCAGCAAAAAACAATTGAACATCAAATAAAAGTGCTAGGGATCACTTTGATATTTTTTTAAATGGAACACCCTGTATATTACTACATTTTTGGACTCTCTAGAAAAATCTAAACACATTTTGTGTATAATATCCTATACCTATCTTTAGCTGTTTATCAAATATTGACATTTGAAAGTCGGGTATTTTGACAGTTTGACAGGCTCTAAAATCTAAACCGCACAAGATCAAAGAAAGCGGTTTGTACATTCCTATCTTAAGTTTTCATAAACTATCGAATGACAGTATCTTCGAATTTAACCTGCGGATAAAATTAACAGGAACTTTTAAACCTCCGGTTAAATTCAAAGTTACTATCATTCGATAGCTTATGAAAACCCAAGATCGGAATGTGCAAACCGTTTTCTTTGATCTCGTGCGGTTTAGATTTTAGAGCCTGTCAAAGTGTTAAAATGCCCGACTTTCAACTGTCAATATTTGGTAAACAGCTAAAGATAGGTATAGGATATTATACACAAAATGTGTTTAGATTTTTCTAGAAAGTCCAAAAATGTAGTAATATACAGGGTATTCCATTTAAAAATATATCAAAGTGACCCCTAGCACTTATATTTGATGTTCAATTGTTTTTTGCTAAACATATCCGAATTCGCGGGAGAAAATTACATAAGACGGCTATTTCAGTTTTTTTTTATAAAAGTACAGGGAAAGTCAAAACATCGCCTTGTCTAGTCCTCGTTGGATAACCCTGTACAATCAGGTAAAGAATTACAATTTAGCAATTTTCGCATAAATCTGCCAATTTTTTTAACTTCAACCAATGGTCCTGTTTACAGTTTTGCAGATGACGACAGTACTATGCTTTTTCTGAACGATCAGATTTCGTTTTCTAAAAATAATAATTGTTGAACGTTATTTTCGAATTTATAAAGTTGGGCTCCCAAGTTCCAGAAATAATTTCTTTGAATTCTAGGAAATTGGTTGTCCAAAACCAAAATTTTATTTACGCCAAGCAACAAAAGACAAAGGTAAAGAATAGTATATTATTTTATATGGAGGAAAAGTAACTTTTCCTCCAAATAAAATATGCTGTTTTTTCTTCAAATGTCGACAAATTAATGCAAAAAGTCTCTTTTTAATAGTAATAATAATTATTATTAAAGATAAGTGGGTTCGCAAGGCGGCTTAGACCGGTGCGGTGTCGGTGAATAGGCTCAGGTTGTTGCTATAGTAATGTAACATAAAGCTGTCAGTGGACACTGTCAACAATAATTGTATTTTTAAAATTGCGTCTTCGATTGCGTTTTAATTCCGTATTGATAAGCAGTTATTGAGTAAGTTCGATTAAATAATAACGAATTTGTTCCTAAATTAGTGATTTTTAGAAATGCAGTCACACATTGAGTGATAAATACAAATTTTAGTTTAATAACTCTTGAGTTGTTGACGCTTATTTTGTTGTGTGTTTGTATTGTATCTATGTTGCTATGACAACACTTTTACCTCCGCCGGCGGAAAAGTGAAAAGTAAAGCTCCGGCGGAGGAAAAACGAAACTTCACTGCCGCCTACACAGTCGAGTAATGACGGATTTACTGACGTTTGAAGAAAAAACAATATATATCTTTGCTTAACTAGTAGTCCTACGGCCCGCGTACATTTATGCAACGATTTAAAGAAGTTTCGTTATATCAACATTCCATTGTACCCCTATCATGTAGTTACGTATGAGGTGTCAGCTGGCTAGGTAGCGGTGGGGGTGGCCGTGAGAGGGTTGAAAATATAGAAAAAAAATAGTGACCTGAAATCATTTCAAGAATCACGAAACTGTTATGCAGAAAAGGTTATGTTAAATAATGAACATTGCACATTTTCAGCTGGGCGGGGGGCGGTGGATTAATTGTCAGCTGGGGGTCCAAAGTGGTCAAAAATGCGAATCATAGAAACGATTTCAAGAATTATGAAACTTTGGTGGATGCTAATATTTATAGTGAGATTTACGAAAAAAACTGTCAGCTGCATGTATGTGGGTGGAAAAGTTGTCAGCTGATGCAGTTAAGGTCGCGCGCACTGCCTTCCGGCGCACCTACGCACCGTACCTTTATCGCCCAGCTGACAATTTTTCCACCCACATACATGCAGCTGACAATTTTTTTCGTAAATCTCACTATATATATATATATTTGCATCTACCCAAATTTAAAAACTCTAGATATCGTTCTTGATAATTTGTAACGTTTAAATTATGCGTGGAGCACTCGCAAGATGAAAAAATTAAATCAATAATAATCTGATTGGATTTTCAATTAATTATTGCCCAATACACAATTCTATTTCATTAGTAATGCAATATTTTTTTAAATTGTTAATTAAAATTTTTAGTTATTAAAAATTATATTATTTATTTATATAAAAATATGAAATTATGAATAATATTCTATCCAGTAAAATAATAATATATACTTTGGGCAAAAGGCTCTTTCCATTTGTTGACAAAAATTTTTTCTAAAAGCACCCCTATTACCTAAATAATTTACGTGTCAATTAAGATTTCCAAAAATATTCGCTTAAAGTGAATTAAAAACTTTAACGATGTATAAATCATCATAGAAAACAGAAACCCAGGTATAATTTTATTGAAAATAAAATATCATATTTTTTATAAATGTAAAAAAACAGGTATTTATTTATGGAAGTACTTCGTATTGTATACTACGGGTTACACAGGGCCGGACGCAGAGATGTGGGGGCCCGGGGCAAAGAAAAAAGTGGAGGCCCTTTCAATTAGTAAATATATATTGATAATTTTATTTTTCCATTTGAAAAATAAATTTCCACTATTAGAATACATATTTTTTTGTCATTTTTTGAAAATCATTATTGCAGTTGATAGTTTAGAACACAAACAAATTTTATTGTTATACAATTTTTGAATCCAAGATTTTTGGAGGCCCTCAGTATTTGGGGGGCCCCGGGGCTTGCGCTCCGCTGTGAATCCGGCCCTGGGTTACAAGCATAGTTTCTAAGGTAACTCAGTAACTATAACTAATATGTTACAGGATTTTAATGAAATATTTAAAAAAAGCTTAATTAGGGCTCTTAATTACGCTTTTCTTAAATATATAAAACTAAAAGTAAAATCTCCAAACTCAAAACTTAAATTAAGCACCATATTATTCAAGGTATCATGTTTTCGGAATAAAAAAATGTCTAGAAATAAAAAGTTACTCAATTTGTCATAACTTAAGCTTATAATTATTAGTAAACCAAACGTAATAGGTATATATTATAGGAACTCCAAAAGATACAAACCATTAAGAAACAGGGCTAACTTACATATTATATAAACGGATACCTAACTCTCACATTCTTAGGATCTTTTCGTGAACCTAAGATACTAAAAAGTAAAATTTATTTAGGTTGTGTGAATTGTACTTATATAATTTTTTAAGAGTTCACCTTCTTACATTTTGTTCCACTGTCAGGATGATCTTGTAAAAGGTAGCGCTGAATCATTTCCAGGGTACTGCTAACATCTTTGGAAATTTCGTGCCGAAATTTAAAAAGAAGGTAAATCAGACGTGAAAACTTACTTATATACCCTTCTATACAGGGCAGCGTGCATGCTACTGTAAACACGATACCAAGTAATCCAAGTATACTATTATTTATCAAATAATGGTAATGGCTAAATATACCTACGCCTAACGTCGCGTTTCACAGAATGAATCGAAGCTGATGCGCATGCATGGCTGGCACGCTTTTTACAATAATTCTCTGTGATTTAACTGTAAAGTAACTGAAATAATAAAGCAGCGTTACAGACATCTGTAATTTTGAGAAACACTGTAAAAGTGTAGTTTTATACTAATTATAACTCATTTGTACAACTTTTAGCGTAATATACAACAAAATTTACAGAATGTCGTAATATAAACGAAGTTACCAATGTTTGTAAAATCACTAAATAGTTCTGTAAATTGTTGGTAAAAATTACTAAAATAATTACTTGAATATTTCCTTTTTTTATTTTAAAAATAGAATTATTTTGTTTTTATAGTAGAATAATAAATACATTGATGATTTCATATTTTTATATAAATAAATATTATAATTTTGCATAACTAAAAATTTCTAAAGCAATATTGCATTATTAATGACACAGAATTGTGTATTGGGCAATAATTAATTGAAAATCCAATCAGATTATTATTGATTTAACTTTTTCATCTTGAGAGTGCTGCACGCATAATTTAAACGTTACACATTCTCAAGAACGATACCTAGAGTTTTGAAATTTGGGCAGATGCTAAAATATATAGTGAGATTTACGAAAAAAATTGTCAGCTGCATGCATGTGGGTGGAAAAGTTGTCAGCTGGGCGATAAAAGTACGGTGCGTAATTGCGCCGAAAGGCAGTGCGCGCGACCTTAACTGCATCAGCTGACAACTTTTCCACCCACATACATGCAGCTGACAGCTTTTTTCGTAAATCTCACTATAAATATTAGCATCCACCAAAGTTACATAATTCTTGAAATCGTTTCTATGATTCGCATTTTTGACCACTTTGGACCCCCAGCTGACAATCAATCCACCGCCCCCCGCCCAGCTGACAATGTGCAATGTTCAGTATTTAACATAACCTTTTCTGCATAAAAGTTTCGTGATTCTTGAAATGATTATAAATTTATATTTTTTTTTGAGTGTAGGAAAAATGTGATTTAAATGTTAAAGTAATCTATATTAAAACCTAAATATTTAATTTCAGTGATCAATTTTCCGCCACAATCAAAAGCAGATGTTTATCAAAACTATTTAGATTCATTAGATGAAATATTAATGCACAAAAGTACTTATAAAATTATTGTTATAGGTGATTTCAATATCCCAATGCTAAACTGCAATAATGAAAAATCTTTATTGATTCATGAATTCCTAAGTTTTCACAATATTACCCAGCATAGTGGTGTCTACAATTGCATGAATAGATGTCTGGATCTGGTGATGTCAAATGTTGTTTCTAATGTCGTTAGATCTGAGCATCAGCTTGTACCAGAAGATTCATACCATCCTGCTCTCGAAATCTCTGTTAATATTAAAGGTCATCAATCTGATATCATTAATAATATTCCTAAATCATATGCATATAATTTCTCAAAAGGGAATTACTTGCAATTATTCAATCTAGTTAAGAATGCTGACTGGTCGAAGATACTCTTAGGTCAGGATGTAAGTGTTAGTCTCGACTTATTCTATGAAAGTATGTATGACTGTATGGATAAGGCTATACCGAAATGTAAGGTAAAACATGCTTCTAAGACCAAATTTCCCTTGTGGTACTCTTTAGAACTAGTGCGTAAAATAAGACTGAAGAACAGACTGCATGGCTTAATCAAGAAATGCAGAGCAAAATCTGATGAACGCTCCTACTTCAACATCCTAAGAAAAGAAATTAAAACTCAAATACAACTTGAATATAAACAATACAAAATTACAATCCAAAATAACATTAATGTTGATCCCCATGCATTCTGGTCTTTTGTCAAAAGCAAAACTGGCCATAGTGGTGTGCCAACAAATATGGTATATGAGGGCAATGAATACTGTGATCCAGGCGCTATTGCCAACGCATTTGCATGCTATTTCAAGTCAGTGTATGAAAGATCAGATACTAGTCACATGATGCCTCAGAGTTGCCATAATGATTTTAACTTTTCAGAAATAACTGCCACCGATGTCTTAAATAGTATTAAAGAGTTAAAACCAAAAAAAACAACAGGTTGTGATAACATTCCGGGTTATATTTATAAAGCTTTGGCTGATTATCTTGCCATACCATTAACTCATATTTTTAATATTTCTATAAAACAACAGATTTTTCCTAACCTTCTTAAGAAAGCAGTAATCTCTCCTATCTACAAGAGTGGCCAAACCAAAGATATAAAAAACTATCGACCTATTAGTCTTATAAACGTTCTTGCTAAAATATACGAGAAAATATTATACAAGCAGTTGTACAAGCATTTTAATACAAAAATTAATATTAATCAGCATGGGTTTCTTCCTGAAAAATCTACAGTCACTAATCTGCTAGTACTACTGGAATCTGCTGCTAAGGCATTTTACGATAAAAGTCAGTTCGACGTTGTCTACTTGGATTGTGAAAAGGCTTTTGGTAAAGTTGATTTTAATTTGCTCTTGGGCAGGCTTGTGGAATATGGTGTTTCTAGAGAGGCTTACTTATTACTGAAATCATATTTAGTTGGGAGAGAGCAAAGGGTAAAAATCGGACACTGCTACTCTGAGTCCTTTATTAATACATCAGGGGTACCACAAGGATCTAATTTGGGTCCTTGCTTTTTATTGTTTTTATTAATGATTTACTCAACATTCTGATTGTCTCAAATGGTCTAGCATTTGCTGATGATTTTAAATTATATAAAATTATAACGACCCGGGAAGATTGTCAGCAATTAAGTAGAGATCTTGCGAGGGTTATTGACTGGTTTAGAGCGAATAAAATGTCCATAAATGTAAAAAAATGTGCTGTTGTCTCATATACGAGGAAGATTAATGTAATTGTGGAGAACTATTATGTTGGTAATCAAAAAGTCAAACGATGTGATGAAGCTAAGGACTTAGGGGTTTACTTTCAGAATAATCTAAAGTTCAATAATCACTTTAGTTACATTGTAAAAAAAAGCATACAAATCGCTAGGATTTATAATTAGAAATAGCAAACACTTTAAGACTGAAACCATAGTTAAACTTTATAATGCCCTAGTGAGACCACATTTGGAGTATGCATCACAAATATGGATGCCATCAACAGCAGTACATATAAATCATGTTGAAAAAGTCCAAAAAAGATTTTTACGTTACCTTTATATTAGAAATAACAATGCATACCCATTTATGGTCTCATATAGGTCAATGCTGGAAAGCTTTAAATTTAATACTCTGGAAGGGAGAAGAAATTTACATGCAGTTTTATTTATATTTTTTATAGTCAACAACCTTAAGTATAGGAACTGTATGTTAATAAACTTTTTAAATTTCAATGTTCCTAAAGTCCACTTAAGGCAAATAAATTCAAACATCTTTAGAGTGACACAGGACAGCATTTCACCTATCGATAAAATGGCCAATATATGTAATAGTTTTTTTAAAGATCGTAACTTAGACATATTCCATGTTTCTGAGTCGGAGTTGAGGCTGGTACTGTTGAGGAGTTTTAGGTAGTGTAGAATATTTTTATAGATATTTAGGTAGTATAGATATCTTTATTTTAAATTTTAAGTCATTTTGTTTATTGTTGTTTGTATTTTCTTGTTTTTTTTTCCAATTTTACTTTTTATACCTAGATTAAGCTGTTGAATATTTCCTTTACATGTAAGTACCAAGTATATGGTGTTTGTAAAGTGTACCATTAAATAAATAAATAAAAATGTTAATGTCTTAGATCTCAATCTTTGGGTTAGTTTAGGTTAGTTGGGATCAAATATTCTGCTTTATTTATCTTTAATTTTCATTTATTATGTTCATATATTTCCGAGTATATTTCTCAATGTTTTTCAATAACTCAATGGACAGCATTATTCAGATTTAAACTATTACATGCAATAAGAAACTCATTTGTAAAAAGGTTGATTAAAATAGCATTGGCGAGCACTGCCCTGCAGGACTCCAAAACGATTAAGTAATATGAGACTGTCGTTTTGGTTATTTGTTTCCAATTCTCTAAGTAATCAGAGAACCAGATGATACTTCTCCAATAATATGTTTTGATCAACTATTTCAAAAACCCTATGGAAATCTAAAAATACCAGAAACAAAATATTGGCCCTTATCAATCAATTCCACATATATGAAGACTTATCATCAACTTCTTTATTTGATTCTCCTATTGTTTAGCTTGAACACACACGAATAAATTATCATTATTTTTTTCGTCAATATACATTTATTTATATGTACAATTCTGAGTAGACACTGCTAACATTAAAATACCTAATATACGCTCATATTCTATAATATCTTACACAATGTGAACTTTTGCTTTTTCCCTACTAACTTTAGAAGGATACTTTGATTGAGTAGTCTTTTAAAAATATTCGTAAATGTGCTCCTTTATATTATGTAAAAATCACTCCGGTTTGAAGGATGCCAAAATATTACAAAATTTATGTGGAAATCAGAGTTTACATTACACATTAATTTAGAATTGTGCCCATGACCCATGATGGCCAATCTTATTATAAGAATATTTTTCCTTTTTCAAGGGTTTTTTTCACTTAGTTAACTAAGTAGGTAACTCTCTAAATTGTTTATACTGGTCCGTCGAATTTATTAGTTTATCATCGGCCCATATCTGCGAATCTATTGACACACATACTCAAGTTAATGTTATTTACACAGACTTTCAAAAGGCGTTTGACCAAATAGATCATTATATCTTGTTGAATAAATTGAATCAGTATGGGCTCTCAGATAGGCTAATTAATTAGTTTCGCCCATATTTGCTTAATAGATGTCAGTTTGTTGAGTTTGAAGGCTTTGAATCAGAAAAATTTAATGCCACTTCAGGTGTACCTCAGGGTTCCAACCTGGGTCCCCTCTTGTTCATATTGTTCATCAATGACTTAGTTGCCTTAATCAAATGTCGTAATCTGGCTTACACTGATGACTTAAAGCTACATCTTAGGATCAATACTTTAATGAATTGCTTGTTTCTTCAGAGTTGTTTGAATGACCTGGAAGTTTGGTGTGTTGAGAATAGGCTGGGACTGAATGCGGCTAAATGTAGTGTGGTTAGTTATTCCAGATCAGGGTCCCCTATCATCTACCACTATTTCATTGACAATACCGTTTTGAATAGACTTGACCAGATTACTGACCTTGGCATTACCTTCGACACCGAATTTAGTTTTATACCCCATATTAGCAACATTTTAAGTTCAGCTTTGAAAAAGTTAGGGTTCATAATTAGAAATTCTGAAAGCTTTACTCTCGAAGCTACATTTAAATTACTGTTTTTTTTTTGTTTTGTTAGGTCAAAATTAGAGTATGGCTGCACTATATGGAACCCTCTATATCAATTCCATATTGATTTAACTGAGTCTGTTCAGCGCAGGTTTGCTAAGTATTTGGCTTTTAGGTTGGATGGTACATATCCAGTTAGAGGGTGTAACCATCGTCTACTCTTGGACCGTTTTAATCTAGTACCACTTCAGTTAAGAAGAAATATCTTTCTAATAAAATGGTATACTTAATGATCTGATTGATAGTCCTGTGCTTCTTTCTATCCTTTCGTTCCTGGTCCCCAGACTTAATAATAGACATCCTCAAGCCTTCTTTCTACCTACACGTCACTCTAATATATTATTTAGATCGCCCCTATATGCAATGTGCCCCCTGTTTAATAAAATCTGTCATTTGAGCGATATAAATGATTCCCCTGTTTGTGCGATCGTTGGTGCAGTGATTGATCGGTATTATCAGAATTGGAATTAATATCACAAACAAGATTTATTTT